>JAQFXY010000146.1:0-53330 GCA_034693865.1 Ceratophysella sigillata
TTTAGAGATTAAAAGCCAGATTATAGGTGCGTTAAAATCGGGTTGTAAGCAAAAAGACATTGCATTACAAATGGGGGATACCCAATCTGCCGTGAGCAAAATTATACAAAATACAATAAATCAGGTACAGTAGCTAACAAGAAGCGCACTGGTAGACAAATTCAATTTGTCATCACAATCGTAAAGGCGTTTGTTACCACTTCTAGAAAACAATAGGTTCGGCCCTATTAAAAACCTTGCTAATACGTTTAAAGACGGTATGACCAATTTTGTGTCCAAATCTGGGGAGTAAAGACGTTTGGCAAAGTCAATTTTTGTAAAAAAAAGTTGCTTTTATAAACCTTTACTTCACATAAACACCGCAAAGAACGGAGAACCTTCGCCAAAAATATATTAAATGGTGATTATAACCCATTTATTATAATTTGGTTCGATGAATCCATTTTTCGATTGAAGACAACATGATCCAGCCTAAAGTTTGGCGCAAACCGCGGAAGGAGCTTAGTGATAAAAACACGGCAGCTAAATTCAGGGAAAACAGCTCGGGGTTGATGGTATGAGCTTTTATAAAAGTGATTATAAGGCACCTTTATATATTATTAACGGTAACATGAATGGTGATAAATACTAAAAGTTGTTAAGCGAAAATTAGTGCCATTTCAGCTGCTACATGAGGGTTCTAAGTTTCAACAAGATAATGCACCCTGCGACAAAGCTTCCACTGTTATGGATTGGCTGGATAGCAAGGGAATCGATACAATTCCATAGCTAGCCAATTCTCCGGATTTAAATCCAATTGAGAACGTTTGGGGATATATGTATACGTCCATGAGAAAGCGGAAGAAATTTCCTACAAGTTTAATCCAATTAGAAGCTGTTTTAAAAGAGGAATGGGATTTATTACCTCAAACATTTTTGAATGGTTTGTGTGAATATATGACCAATCGCGCCAAGGCTGTTTTAAAACACATTGGAGATTACACAAAATATTAGTAGACAATAAATATATACGTATATATGTAATAATATCCCTTTTTATTCATTTTATAAACTAATAACACGGGATGTATGCATGTAATTTAGGGCATATTAATGTGTAAGATTAGGTAATTTATTTTGATCTTTTTTCAAAAAACTTTGAAAAATTTTTGAGCCGAGCTGTGCTGTATTATGATTTGATTAAAATGGGAATTATTCGTCGTGGAATAGTGGGGATCTTTTTTGGAGGAACGCGGCCATGCCTTCCTTTCTGTCGGCTGTAGCAAAAGTCATGTGGAAGAGCTTGCGCTCGTACTCGCAGCCCTCGGCAAGTGAGATTTCGTACGATTTGTTGACGGCTTCCTTGCACAGGGCTACAATGGGTTTTGAGAAGGACGCGATTGTTTCGGCAAGCGCGACGGCTTCGGTGCGGAGCTCTTCTTGTTTGACAACGCGCGACACAAGCCCAGCCGACAGTGCGCGGCTAGCACTGATTGTGACACCGCCCAGAGTCATTTCCATGGCCAGCGACTTGCCAACAGCCCGGACTAACCGCTGAGACCCGCCAGCCCCGGGGATCGTCCCCAGCTTGATCTCGGGCTGTCCAAACTGCGCATTCTCAGAAGCAATCATAATGTCGCACATCATAGCCAATTCGCACCCTCCCCCAAATGCAAATCCATTCACTGCTGCAATCGTCGGCTTTTTGACCTTTGTCACTTTGCTCCAGTTTTCTAAAAACCCTCCTTTCGTCACGTCTTTAAACTCCATAGGCAGCATCTCTTTAATATCAGCGCCGGCTGCGTATCAATAATAACACTGTGTTAAACGGTATCTATGGATTAGCGGCAATGAAATGGTTGTATATATATATATATATGACTCAATGTCGTACCTGCAAATGCCTTTGCGCCGGAACCCGTGATGATAATTGACCCGATACTTGGATCATTGTCGAATTTATCAAGTGCTTGCTCAACTTCAGTCATTAACTCACTGCATAATGCATTCAAAGCTGTACATATAGTTCAGTACAATCATGCAAAATGTTAGTTCTTTGCCGATAAATGGTGTGAGATACAACTTAAATACTAATTAATGCAGTTAATACTACCTTTAGGGCGATTCAGTTCAATAAGACCCACATTATCCATCTTTCCAACAATGCTTGCATTGATCATGTTGTAGTTTCTCACAGCAGAAAGTCGCGTAAACACTCTAGACAACATTCTATTTTCTGCAACCACAAAAAAATTAATGCCAAATTATATTTGTTGCAAATAATTATTAAAATTAAACAAATGAATTTTGGGAACAACAGTAAATAGAATCCAAATTAAATTTTATTAGTAAAATCGTATTTAATAGTGGGAATAACGGACGAGACGAATTTTAAAAATATTATGAGATACATTTCGACGCCGTTATTAGTAGAACGGGCACCTGTCGTAACTAAATCTGTTTTCTTAATACCTGTATCATTACCTGTAATTAATAAACCAGATTCTAATATAAGTTTATCATCAACTGGTGATGCTAATGTTACATTTTCTGGAGAAATTGTTGACGGTGGAGGAATGGAGGATGCAAACAGTCTTTTCATAGTTTGGGCGTGTCGGCACGGGTGTATTGACAGTTGCTGCATGTTGAGATGAGGGTGGTTTTCAATTGTGATTGTCTTTTTTATATGGTCCTCGCTAAAGTCTTCGTACATCTGCGTGTACTTTAAGGGGCGTCTCTGCTCGTCGTATCCAAACAACCAGAGCCGTGGCGTCCTGTAATACTTGTCATAGCTGATCGTCAAGTCGTACGACCGGGTGGTTATTATTCTGCCGACTCCTTCGATGGTGCCTTTGGTGACAGCTTTTGTATCACATTTGTATTTTGATGAATAATCATTTACCTGAAGGTCATCCATATCTGGGACTTCATCTTCGATTTCCTCCTCTTTATGCTGATAGACGTGTGCATCTAATATGGGCGCATCGGAAAGATCTAAACTAACAGTTTCACTGTTAAACTCGCTAAAGGTCGATTCCTTCCCCTCCTTAAACCCCAGTAAACAATCCCCATTTATAAATTCGTTATTAGTTGTTGTTCCATTAACCATGCTGTCAATATTCTTATTCACAGCACTACCGATATTAACGACTAATTCATCCCCATCCCCACCACTATTCTCATCCATATCGCCAGTCAACAATGGCTGCATCGAAATGTCTACCAAAGGCCGATGCTTGCTGGCCTGTTTATCGTTGCCTTTATGGATATTAATAAATGTATTGACCCAATCGTCGCAAATACCCCCTTCTGTCCCACCATCCGACAACACTTCTTCGCAGGATTCATTGATAATATCCCTGTATCTTTTTTCACATGGTACATTTCGTGTTATCAGAAATTGCTTGTTTTTAGGAAGATAACTTCTCACATTAATGCTTGAGAAAGTTGTACCACTGCATTCTCGGGCATCGTCACCCACCCATTCCCAGGTTGGGCAATGGTATACCAAATAATCACCTGCTAAAACAAACTCTTCAGGTGTCAATACCCCATCTGAGAGATACATGGACGTCTTTAACACTGGCAAAATCTGCTCTCCCAAATGATGCATAAAGCCTTGGAAACTTGATATTATACAATCAATTAATAATTTTTTTTTTAATAATAGGTTAAAATTGAACATATAAATTACTTAGTTTTTATAATATGGGTTCTATGCTAATTACATGTGAGACTCTAATTGTTGGATAAAAAATTAAATCAAACAAAAAATATTACAAAAAGCGAAGATAGCTAGTTTGAGATTATCCTTAATGTGATGTTCTTGGCAGTTATTATAGAAGTTCAGGAATGATAAACTATTTATTAATAATAATATAAACGGGGGACAATATATAATATGCGATTGGATAGGTTTCAAAATATTACCTCATTTGCGCAATGTCACCCTGATCTAATAAAGGAAACTATTAATATTTGATTTATGATTTGTCCAATTTCGAAAGTGTTATTATTAATAATAATTTAATATTCAAATAAATTGAATTTGCAGAAGCGACTTATTAATGCCGATTGCCAATGAGAACGAGGTGATGGCTCGTGACGGTATTGTTAGTCTCCCAATGGAAGGCAATGTTGGCAAATACAAGGCACCATTCGCATAAAGTAAAGAGTGAATAAACATATGGCTCGCAGTATGTGTTGTGGCGGTAATAAAAGTAAAAAACAGCAATGAGCATGCTGATATTGAATAGAAACAAGCCTGATCGGTAATAAAATGAAATTTTGTCCGACCGAGTCCATATGATAGGCAAATTTGCAGCAATCGACGCATGACTCTCTTTGTTCATATTGACCGGCGTCACGTCATCGAATTTTTTGGTTATTGCGTCAAAGTCTAGCGTATGGCGAGTCTTTGCATATAATATCAGCGTCAAGAGCTCGTAAGCAAGAGAAAACACCAAGTAAACTACAAACCCGGTAGCATGGCCTGGGAAAAACTCGACGGACGACATTACCGTCAACATAGCTAGTCCAAGATATTCCAATAAGAAACATATTATATGGAGTTTGTTGAGGGAATGAAATATTAATTCGCTTTTCATCGTGTGCAAGTACCGGCGATCGCGATAATCTAGTCGGAGATTAGCTGACCAATGTAATGGCACATGCTGCTTGACCGATACTAATCCTAAATTTCTATTATCGTAAGAGGGCCTGTAGATAGACTTAAATTTGGCATATTTCTGGTAAATAGGAATTCCACAGTACAACCGAGGGCCCAACATAAGCATAATGCAGAATCGCCAGATATATATTTGCGGCTGATACTCCCCTACACATGCACTGATGGATGGCATGAAGTTGTAGACATTGCAATGGGTAATGTTGATCTTATCAAATGAGGTGTACAAACTGTATGCAAGGGTCGATAACATCCCAATCAAGGGACTTAAGATAGATACATAATTGATAAATTGAAGATCGACTACAATTACTTCTGGTTCATCAATCGATGACTCGTATGACATCTTAGATGCATCCATAGTGTATGAAAATTTATTTATTTGGTAAATTATTGGGATGTCGCATGATTTTAAGTCAGATCAATCAGGTAATTGAGGGGGGTGTAAAAGTAATAGGTTAGACTTGTTTATACGTAGACAATATAGTTATGCTAGATATATATGAATACGATAATAATATAGTAACAATTTAAGGGAATTATTTGAAGAGTTGAAGGTTGACAATTTTACATTCACAATTTTTTATTTTCTTTTTAAATAAAAATTTAAAACATTAGTAAATAAAAAAATGCCTTAAAGGATCTGCTCATTAATAACAAAATCAAATCAATTGTATACATATATATATTACAGATGATAATTGGGATGATTGGCAAGGACAGGAGGGTGAAGGATCCGATGTTGAAGTAAAGTGTCTGTTTTGTGAGCATGTGGCGGTTGGTGTAGGTGTGTGCCTTGAGCATATGCATAAGCAGCATGGGCTCGATATTATAGAACTGGTCAATCGCTATGAGCTAGACTTTTACGACACAATCAAGATGATCAACAGTTATCGCGCAAGTGGTAAATTGACACATGTATTTTCGGTTGACGAAATTAAAAGCATGGACAATTCTTTGCTATCCCCTGTATTAGAAAATGACCCATTAATACATTATGACTACGAATCGTTTAGATGTAAGCCAGAAGAATGCAGTAAACCAAATGAGTTCGATACTACAGAGTTATTAAACCAATTTAAGAACGAAAACGAACAACTCCGGGCTCAGCTTGATCATTGCAAATTACTATTATCTCAAGTTATAAAGGAAGATAAAATAGAGGAGTTGTTACTGCATTCGGTTAAAAAGGATGACGGTTTGAACGGAAAGTTACATATATCGGATGAACAAGGGTATATCGATAGCTACTCCGACACGGCTATTCACGAGGAAATGCTCCGAGACGTAGTGCGAACAAAAGCATACGAGTCATTTATATACAAAAACAAGCATCTGTTTGTGGATAAAGTGATTATGGATGTCGGCTGTGGAACTGGAATTTTGTCCATGATGGCAGCTAAAGCTGGCGCTAGACGTGTTTATGGGGTCGAGTTTAGCGAGGTTGCGCATTTAGCGAAGAAAAACATTTGTGAGAATAAGCTGGAGTCTACTATCACCATACTCCACAAAAAACTAGAGGACGTAAATCTCACAACAGACCTTAATGGGGAAAAAGTAGATCTAGTGATATCTGAATGGATGGGCTACTTTTTATTCTTTGAGTCGATGCTAAACACCGTATTATATGCGCGCGATAATTTCCTAGCCAATGTAAAGCATGTATACCCGAACAAGGCAACCCTGTATATTGCCGCCGCCCACATCGAGTCACTCGACTATTGGGACGATGTCTACGGATTCCAAATGACTTCTATCAGAGATAAAATAAAAAAGGAGTGCAATGTATCCTCGGTCTCTGCCCAAAGTCTCGTTTCTAATACGTACACACTCAGCCGATTTGATATGACTACCATGAGTGAAACAGATACAGCCTTTTCATCAGATTTTATCGTCAGGTTAGACACTGCAAAGAGCAATAAATATAATGCATTCGTAATATGGTTCGACAATGAATTTTCAGGTTCGTCGGCAGGTTGTGCAAATGAAAGCACGGTTTTATTATCTACAGGCCCAAATGATCCACAAACACATTGGAAACAGTCTATATTATACATCAAAGAGAATAAAGAGGTCACTGAAGAAAATAAGTTGATTATAGGTACACTCACTGTCAAACCATCAGTTCTTAATCCACGTGGGTTGGAAATACAATTATCTTATAAACATTCTGACGCTAATAGCCTCACCAAGCTTGAGTATTTCATGATTTAGTCAGCCACTGTATATTTGTGACATGAAACGGAGAAATGCACATTCAACACGATAATAATTCAGACATATCAAATGTATTTAGTTAATATGTTTTTTTATTGATGTAATTTCTTTATATGGCCAATCGAACGACGTTTTTCTTAAAACTGTAATCTATTTCTAAAATTTTAACTCCCACTAAATGATAAATAGCCATGACAATATCTGATGAGCTTACGTCTTCTTGTTTTAAACGGTTTGTAAGAAATTCCTTTAATTCATCTAATAAAAGTTCGTTTCCATTTTCAATAATGTGTTTGATAATAATAAGCTCGAGTTTTCGTTTCTGAATAGTTTCTGGTTGTGAATGTGTCAGCATGCGTTCGACAAGCGCATATATCAGCATCTTAGCGGTTCCAATTTTATAATCGTATGAATTGCAAATATCGACTTGATGTTGCAATTCATGTTTTAAAGCCAAGTACTCGCAGTATAACTCGGCAACACGAGCAGAAGGATGGATTGTAATTTTTTCGTTAAGTTGAGCCTTGACTGATGCTAGTTTATCGGCAGACGATATTGATTCTTCATTTTGGGATGTTAAACTAGACGACACTGATTCTAGTTGAGATTCCAGTTTAGAAACGTTTTTTAAAACCATATTGATTTCACTAGTCACTCGATTGAGTTCCATATTTATAGAGCTTACTGAATTGTTATTGCTGTCGTTTGTCGATATAGTTATTTTATCTGTGATTCCCGTGGGTTCACATGTGGATGTCAGTTCCCTTTCCATACTACCCGCTTTTCTTTTTAAATTATCGACATTTCTACGCAATGATAAAACTTCACTGTTTTTATCGTCGATCAATAGTCGGTAATCGTTTGTTGATAGCTTAACTTTAGTGTCGAGAGATGAGATATTCGAATGGCTCTGTGACAATACTGACTGGTTTAGAGAGAGTGTGTTGTATGCTTGCTTGATATCATCATGCCGTTTGCAGAGACCTGCTTCATCAAAGGTCTTGAAAATTATCTCACAAGCTTTAATAATCAGCCCCAAATCTTCGGACGCCAATGCCGAATTGGCCAGCTCCTCAATCGACTTCGCATCGTCTGCGATTATCGATAGTGCCCTCGTATTCAGAGACGAGCGGCGTCCAAGTTTCTTTGCCTTTTTGACGTCAAACAACATGCACTCGTCATTTGTTGCATCTCGAACCTGGTATATTAAATCATGCTCGGTTAGATTTGTGATTTAATCAATCATTTGCATATATTTATCATTACAATATGTTGATTCTAGTCATACTCATACCTCAATTGGCCGCTTATTATTCAAGGTAAATTTAGTTGTCGCTAACACCTCGGATGCTTTTAAGCACTGCATATATTGATAATGTATAAGTGTGTAAAGTTTATTATGATTTCATACCTGAATAAATAAGTTGCATTATCTGTTAAATTAAAATATTTAATCGTACCTTTTCAATCGACATTAAGTTCTAAATTTCATAATATTTTCAAAATAAAAAGTGGGTGTTAATTTTTTTAAGTTGTAAGAATCGAAGAGGACGTATGATGTTGGCCAACAGCAGTTAATTGAGAATAAAAGTTGTATAATTCAAGCGTAATGTTAATATCGTATGTACCATTTATTACTAACTGCCACAACCGAAGTTATATTTTAGAAAATAATTTTAATAATTATGAAACTAGTATTGATTTGGACAATTCTTTTAAGCCTACCAATGGCCATGGCAATTCATGTGAGTATCGTTGTAATAATTAATTTGCCAATATATCTGATCTCATATTTTAGCGCTAGTATGGCTAGTAACCAAGTATTAATAATATCTTTAGAATGAGTTTTATTGCAACTGCTTTTACCGGAAGGCGTCCAAAGTGATGAAGATTGCCGATGCTGCTGATTGCACGTGCGAGAACGCATTCCCACGGTTATCTAATTATCACAATTGTTACTGCGACTATGAGCGTTTAGACAGTTCAACCATAAAGCTGGTTGTTTACGGCGCCTTACTCTATTACTTAATTATGCTCGCGATCATAATAGTTAAGCGAATTCAAATGCATAAGAAATAAATAAACCATGCACTATTATTATATCCAAGCTTAATGAAAGAATTTTAAAATTTATTCATTTTGCCAGTGCTACAAATGTATACTACTAGCTAAAGTACACGGGGACGGCAGAGATACGAAAAAAAGCCTAATTCATGCGAGAAATGAGATCGTTGATGTATTCTTCACGGTTACCGTATGCACCGCCCTCGATGAAGTGGTTACCCTTTTTGTTTAGGCCCTTAAGTGGAGCATTAAGTTTGAATGGCCATAGGAAGTTAGCAGCCTGTTTGAAGTGTTTGCCAACCGTGAAGATTTCATGGACAAGATCTTCCATACAGATGATGTCGTATTTTCCCAAATTCTCCTCAATAAGGGTGTTGTCAGTCAAGCGAATTCTTTGTTTGTTGATTTTTCCGTGCCCACGTTTGTAGATAAGCGCCTGGATGGATGCTAGGGATGGGTATCCATAAGCAATATAGTGCTCAACCTTGCGCAACATGGTGGTAGTTCCCTTGTTAATTTTAAGGAAGACTCCGTTGTTGATCTGGCGAAGACGGAATAGCTGTAGGATCTTCTTAGTCGTTGGGTGAACTCCGTTGATACCACGAATACGGATAACGAAGGCAACCTTAGCTTCCTCAGGAACATAGAAGCTATTGCTCATGATGGCAGCTTTCTTCATAGCAGCCAAGTCTGATTTCTGCTTAAGATATTCCTGGACATAAGACTCAGCACGCTTGAAAGCCTTATCAGAGTTAGCCTTTTTATTTTCAACAGAAGCCTTGGCAGCTTCGGCTTTCATAAGAGCCAATGCAGCCTGGTTTTTTTGTCTTCTTAAAATAGATTCAGGAGCAGCTTGAACACGAGTCCTAGTAATAAGGTAGTATAATATAATGTGGATTGTCAATATAATTGGATTATTTGACGATATTAAGCATCACCCGGTCTCCAATAATGTTTGCATAAATTTTTCCAAAGAAAAAAAACAATAAAAAAGAAGGTGTGGGTTGATGAAGAAGTCTACCAAAAAAAAAAAAACTGGGATATATGGGTGGGCCAAAAAAAACGCCACGCTGTAAACGGTCTAACGATCGCTCAATTACATTAGTATGGAAGCTTCACTAAAAATATAACAATCCGAGGTAACAGAGATTCTCTATTATTCAAATCGATTATCTAAGATTCACCCTGACTGTGCCACAATTTATGGGCTGCTTGCGATTCAGCATGGCTATCAACCTACGACATAATAATTGAATAATTTAGAGGACGGAACAGTATTATTAAAATAATTTTAGATTTATTATTGCTACTATTTTTGATAATGTATATAGAACTATTCAAAGATATTTAAAATGCTGTCATTCGAATTGGAATGCCTTACGAAACCTCTTTACGACGTCCCTATTTATTAATTACACCAATTTTCAAATCGCTCGAACATCAATTTATATCTCGACTTTGTAGACTTAGACGTGTATATTAAATAAACTAGCTGTAATCTAATACTCTTAGTATATATTATTTAGCCATGTTTTATTCGCAGTTCGTCTTGTCCAAGTCAGGCCCACTAGGTAAAATTTGGATTGCCGCGCACTGGGATCAAAAATTATCGAAGGCGTCGATTCAAAACACAGATCTTGAAGAAACTGTCGAAAATATCATAAACCCCAGCCAGCCAATATCCTTACGGACCTCGGGGCATTTGCTTGTAGGAATCGTTAAAATTTACTTGAAAAAGGCAATGTACCTCTTACATGACACGGTCGAAGCCTTTAATCGGGTGAAAGTAAGTATATATGATCCATACTTTTGTTTTTTTTAGTAGTTATAGGATTGCTGTTCGATTTGTTGTAATCAATTCAAATAATAGATCGTAAATGGAATATTAGTAATTTTAGTGTGTTTACTCGATGTTGTTATTATTATTTGATTATCCAAACGTGCGATAGGCGGGCACCGAGGAAGAGCAAGGCCGGAAGCAGTCTAAGAAACAACCCCATGTTGCAAGTTATAGCTCCATTACCTTAAGCGATGATACTACAATAGACAGTGTTGGGGGCTATATGTCAGGGCTCGATCGTAATAAATTGGAGCAGCTTTCGAAGATGTCACTGCATGATTTATCAATTGAAATGAGAAGAGATGCTGATGTTTCGGGCCATTTGATTAACAGCTCGTTTTTCCGTGCTGATGATGTTGTTGGAATTGACGATATTGAGAACCCGCGAGATAATATCTTGAGCGATGTGTCGTTCAATACGTCATCCTTGTTCAAAGGTAACGAAATGATGCCGTTTGGCGAAGCACACCAGGAGGATCTTTTGCAACTTGATTTCAGTTCAGATGCCGACCGTGGGGCTAATAATATGGAGTTGATGGACTTTCATTCTGATGACAATACAAGTTTCACACATGAAAATCAGTTGTTGCCACATGATAGTATATTTACAGCCGACGCCATAACTCTTCCTAGGCTTGATCTTACTGCATCTGCCACCCATAATAAGCGACCAGCCTATTCCAATCCTAATGGAAACAACCAAAGTTCGAAGGAATTATTAAGAACTGCATTTGCCAATTCACTGCAGGCTAAGCGACTTCGATTAGAGGATAATGCAAGCTCGAAATCGGGGTCTCCCACAAGTCTTAGTTTAGATGAGTATAAAAAGGCGCTTCAGGATTCTTCCGACATTCTTATCCTGCGCGAAAAGTCTTTACTGTCCCCCAGTAAAAGGGGGCATAATAATAACAATAGCGGGGTTGCCACATCAATGATCGTAGACAACTTCCAATTACCGACCGTGTTTATGCCTAATAGTTTGGCTCACGTTTACAGCCGCAATTTAATACACAACATGAGAAACGGCCCGTATTCACACTTTGAGGATAAGGAAAACAATGATGACTACTATATCCCTAGCATGGATGATTATAATAACAATGGGGCTTCCAATGTAGAGCTTGATTTTATCATCGACAACATCGATGCTGATGACACTAATGATTATAATGACACAATTTCCTTGCTTCCTCCGGCAGCTCAACCAATAGTTAATAATAAGATGTCAGTTAGAGAATTAACTAGCGAGGCGACACCATTGTTTGGCGATACTGAATCGTCTCTTATAATTCAGGACAACATCAAGCAAGCCTTACAAATTAGCACAGTAATGAATTCAAATGGATGCAATTCGGTTACATTTGCAGACGTTGTCGCTGGCATGGACAAAAAGTCAACTGCAATGTATTTTTATGGCTTGCTGTCGTTAAAAACCAAAAACCAAGTAGACTTTTCCCAACTTGTGCCATACTCTGAGATAACCATCTCTTCGTTAAGCTATAATGATCAAATTGTACCACATATCCGTGTATGAGATTTGAGCTAAAACTAGTTATATGAGTTTATAGTACTGTAGGTAGCTAATCAGATCGTAAAATAAAATTTATTAGACTTATAAATGCTCCATAAATATAGCCCGGTGTTTGGGAGGGATTTGTGCAGATGGATTCAAGGTCTTAATTCTAATTTTTCTTGTAGGCGAGAACTCAGAGGTAAAATTAGATTCAATTAGTAAATTTTCATTAGAATAGTCAACAGCGCTAAAAGATGAGCATGGTGTATTCATTTTAATTTCCTCTTCGATAGCTTCTGGGCCAGAAGTAAATAACCCAGATAAGTCTTCGAAATTTAAGTCTAAAAATGAGGCTTGCAATGCAGGATCGATAGAAAGCCTGTAATTTTTTATAGATTCCAACATATCATAGCTGTCACTAAATCCCAATTTGTCATTAGCGTCTCTGAACAGGCTATTATATGTTATATCGTCTAAATCGCTATCAAAAAAGGAGTCAATCTGATTGTGTGAGTTGTTATTAAGGGTGCCATTACTAAATATACTCAAGGCAAACATTCCAATAGTATATTCCTCTTCGTAGTAATCTTGTCTAATTATTTCAATGGGTGTGTGCTCATTCGTTTGCAACATGTCAATTCGAGAGATGCTAGGGCTAGACGTAAAGTCATTTATCATGAATTCTTTATCAGACATCAATTGGGAGTTATTCAACAATATTAAGGGACTAGGCGCAGAACTATTTATAAATGAGCCAACCAATGAGTTTGGTTCTAAGTTAGGATTTATCTGTGAGATAGAATTGATAATATCCATCGATAGCGACGTGGTTGTTGCGTAATCAACTATTTTAGAATCGTTATCATCTATTTCAATATTAAACGGTTCACGATAATTAGATTCGATTGTATTATCAGTGGGTGAAAGTATATGTGATTGATTTGGGATTAAAGTATCGGTAGAAACTAATAATGACTCTTGTTTTACTTTTTTATATGTAGAAGGATTCGACAGAGCCATTTTAGTAGCGACAAAGTATACAAAAGCATTGATATCGGCATAACTTTTCGCCGGGTGTAAAAATTCTATATCAAGGTCTAGTTGTTCAGATATGTCGGACAATGAAAATTCTTCAGCAGTTAATAGCCTAGACCACATAATGTTCGTTATTAAACTACGCTTTAAATAGGTTTTCATGACGTCAATGGAGACATCCTCTACTTTCAACGGGGTACTCCCATTATACACTTGTCTCACTTGATTGTAAGCCCTTAGAGCATGTGTATACAAGTCAGACTGCACAATGTCGCCTTCACTTGTTATAAGAAGGTCAAAAGCAAATGAAATAGTTTCAACAAGATACACATCGCTCGCATAAACAATTGGCGAATTATCCGACAGTACAAGAAGTATAGTCGACAATAGCTGAATCTGCTTGTTGATACCATTTGGGAAGCTGGATAGAATAATAAGTAAGGATGGGTCCTTCATCATTCCTAACCGATAAATCTCATTAAACTCAACCAACCGACTCTTTAAAACTTTAACAAGTGATTCTAACAGCACCAATTCACATTCCAAAGCATTTCTAGACCCATAAACCGTCTTCCACATTGGGTAATAGATTATTTCTAAATAATTAGGTGTATTTTTAATAAAAAAAAACAAAATAAAAGTTAGATAAGAAATTCGGTTTAAAAAAATAATTATAATTTATTATTAAAAACAAGCGTTAACTGGGTATATTTATTATTTATCAGGAGTCAACGGCTATTGCAATCGTTAATTATTGGATTTCAATTTTTTTCTGCAATACTGTTTATTTAATAAAATGGGAAATTTGGTTACACCTAAAGGTACGCTACCTATTTTTTTACAGCAATGTTATGAAAGGTTTGTTAAGAGAAATCGTGTGAAATCCCATATGTTTGTATTGATTTATCTAAGTTTTTATATACGATTTTTTTTAATGTCTTCAAAAAAAAATTAGTGGACAAAATTACGAGCTTGATCCAAGATGAGAATAATACGAATGTTAAAAAGGCGGATTCGGGCCGAGTTTATCGGGATAATTATTTCTCCCCGGCAATATTAAATACATTAAATAGGACAGGGATATCGTCGATTCGGAAATCGTCAACTAGTATGTTGCCGGCGACACGGCTGTTTGGCCAAGATCTGACTAATGTAAACCCGGATACTGTCCAAAGCAGCACTAAAAAGGGGCTCAAGAAGGTTGAATATGAGCCCGCAACTCCTAGTCTAGGGATCAGCTCTAAATTATCCAAGCGAACCAAAATGGATGATGTTGTTCAAACAGTAATTACCAAGAACAAGTTAAAAGAAGTCGATATACCATTAAGAGAGGCTAGTAAAATTACAGAACATATACTTAGTGAGACAAAGGCCATTGCAATATCCCGTCAAGCCTTTAGACGAGAATTATTTGAAGAATTAGAGAAAACAGACTTCCCAATCGAGTTTGGTCCAAATTTTTATAATACCCAATTATCAGACAATGATATACGAGTGGAGACTTTTCAATTAGCAAATGATGAAATAGGCGATGATACTACGACAGCTACAGAAATGCACCAAGATAATTTTAATTTTGAATTCCTTGATGATCCTGATAATAGTTTATCAACATTTTCATTTAACATTATTGGTGACGAAGATATATACGATTCGTCGTTCGAATCTGTTCAGTTTGAATTGTTGCCATTTGATGAATAATAAATTAATCGTTCGATGAATCTAGCTGAGCATTTACTATGTCGCTCAAATTGGCCAAATAACCTGCCTCAATACTATTGCCATTTGCACTTGCATTATCTTCCATTTCTATCATGTATTATCCCACAATATTAGTTATTAGTTAAAGGTTGACTACAACAATAATATTAATTATTTAAATTTACCTTTTAAGCTTTCAAGCAAAGTGGTTGTATTTAAAAAGGCGTCTTTTGGGATCATTGATAATATTAGTTTGGTGATTTTTTTAGGGACAGATGCTATGATTATAGCAAACAGTTCGTCTAGTTTCTGTATGGTATATAACCCGGCGTTGACCAATTCTATTTCCCAGGTGGCTTCTTGGGCATGTGAGATTGGTACCTTATTATCTAATAAGTACAATCGAGCAGCCAGCACCTTTTCACGCTGGGAGTACAATGAGTTTGCGTATTTTTCTCTTAAATGTATCAGTCGATTTGTTTTTTCAAAATCAGATTCGACAAATTTGTTTAAAAGCCGTAATTTGGAGGACTGATCGTCTGATTTATAAAGAGAAGTCATAAGAGAAGAGATGATTGAAATTACATGCTCCATTGTTCCCATTTCGGATGCCCCTTTGATTGTGTTTGGCAATTTCATAAATTTCGGGAAAATTAGTCTAAGGCCTCCCTTTTCGACAAATTCACGTGCCATATGCGCACCATTGTCGTCCTTATTTGTCTCAAAGTAAAAGGATAATATTTTAAATGCACCAAACATAATCAGATGGCCGGTTTTTATCAAAATAAGCATCAGATCAAGGCCTTCACATTCATTAAACACGATCTTTAATGCAGGTTGCGTAATTACTGCGCAGATAATGTTCACGATATTGCAGACATATTCATGCTGCTCTGGGTTTATTGGGTCCTTTGTATTAAAGTGAGATAACTCGACTAGCACGCGTTCCAATCCTTTGTTGGCTGTATTAGCAAATAGTGTACATGCTTTATTTGGGCTATTCTGCAATATAATCGACAGCAATTCGCTGGCGTATAATTTAAGGTCCGAAACATATTTAGGGAGCAACAACCCTGTAAGAAGAGATAGGATATTTGTTTTTTCTAGTAATTCGTTTCCAATTACCTCTATATTATACTCGAGCAATGATTCGGTGATCTTTAGAATATTAAACCTAAGTTGGTCCTGCTTCATGACATCATTGTCTGAAATGTTTAGCGCGTGGATTAGCAACGGTATCAAGTCATATTTATACAATGCTTCAATGACTAATTGTGAGCAATAGATTTTATTATCGATAAAATCAAACGGGGTGATTGGGTCCTGTAGTAACACTCCCATTTTCAGGCCATCGATTACTTTTACTGTTAGACTATCCTCCTCCATGTCCTCCTCGCATATCATATCCGATACGAACTGGACAATAAGGGCCTGTATGTCAATGTTAGGGTGGGTGACCAAGTTTATTATTTTCTTGAATGCGGTGGTTGTTCCGAGAAGCAAAACAATCTCTTGCGGGTCGACTGCAATATCCATTAGCTGTCGGGCTGCATCGTGTAATTCCATCTCGGAATTTAGAAATTGGTACGGGTCGTCTGCATACTTAATTCTCAAGCCTTCGTTACGCTCGATCGAATCAATTACCTTATGAATTAAATCTGAAAACTTGCTTTGCATATTCAACTCGACGATTTAAGCCACAAAAATAACATTTATTAAATTATTTCAAACAAATATTAATAATTAAAGGAATCGTTACCTTTCTTCTTTGCTATCCTCTAAGCTGAGGTGCTGTACTTTTTTGTATTCATTGTAGTGTTGTGCGCGCTTAATTTTAAAATCGGACTCGTGCTCTTTTACTTGGCCTTCTACGAATCTAGCTTTGAGTTTTGAATCGTCTTCAATAATATCGTTGATAATTGGAATTTCATCTACCGCATTCTTACGATCTATCTCGTCTTCAGATGTTGTTTCTTCCATCTCAACATCATGTAAATTCCGCTCAAAGGGAGTATCTGGTTCATCAATTTTCATCTAGTAGTCATGTGTTTAAAATAGATAAAAAAATATAAAATGGACAACCTATTAATTTAATCCTGGAAATCCATGTGTCTCGAGTGTGTATAATGCAGGTAAAATAAAGTCGTACAAATCCATAATCCTTGTTCTTTTCAATTTCATTCAATTGATGTTCATCGAAATGGACGCCTTCTGTTTTTTTAGGGGACTGATTCTCGTCAGATTTTAATATGCCATTCTTAATAGCCATAACTTCGATTAAATTCTATTTGGTTTTTCGAATGAAACAATTAAATGAAAACTTGAAGGTGAATAGTGGCACGCTCAATTATCTTATTAATTCAATAAACAGTAATATGTTAACCATAATTTAATCCTACTTGTGTTAAATACGGCAGATATATATTCTAGGATTGGTATGTTCGATTGCATTTATGAATCGGTGGTACTCGGTTGTACGATTTGAGAGCATGATCCACGAATACGACCCGTGGTTTAATTATCGTGCAACCGAGTATTTAGATCAATATGGGGTGCGAGCATTCTTTGATTGGTACGATATTAAAGCTTGGTATCCGCACGGACGGTCTGTGGGTGCTACGGTCTACCCTGGACTTATGTTTACGGCGGTGGCAGTTAAGAAGCTAGCGGCTATACTGAATTACTATCCGAGTTTAACTGATATTTGTGTGCATATCGCGCCCTTATTTTCGATGGTAACTGTAGTGTATGTGTATAAGATGACGGCATATGCAATCAATTCGCGGGCTGGGTTGATAGCAGCCTTCCTGATGAGTGTCGTTCCAGGGTATATAAGCCGATCAGTAGCGGGTTCATATGACAATGAAGCCATTGCAATTACGCTATTGATATCTACATTTTACTACTGGTTGAAGGCACTTGGGACGGGAAAGATGCACTATTCAATCTTAGCTGCTGTTTCATACGCGTGTATGGCGTCTGCATGGGGTGGTTACCAATACATCACTAACCTCGTCTCGCTGCACGTTCTCTCGCTATTGTTTCTCGGCCGGTTTAGTGATAAATTATACACTTCGTTTTCGGTATTCTTCGCGCTTGGACAGTTGTTGTCAACACTCACTCCGTATATCCATTTCAAACCAATGTACACAAGCGAGCACTATTCCTTCATCTTTGTTATGCTCCTTGTCCAATGCAGCGCCTTGAAAAGGAGCTTAATGGGGAATTCAATGATCGTCAAATGGCACCGTACAGTATTTGTTTCTAAAGGGGACAAAATAGGTAGTAAGTCCGTTACATCGACATACGGAAATGCATTTGATCTTTCAAGAATGCTTTCGATAGTAGTGTATGGCGGCATGACACTTTCTTTTATCTTAGCGTACTATACATTGGCTAAGATGGGCCTTGTACTGGACTGGGCCGACAGATTTTACTCATTATGGGACTCTGGGTATGCCAAAGTGCATATCCCCTTGGTGGCATCCATTTCAGAACACCAGTCGCCAGCATGGAGTAATTTCTTCTTTGATATGCATATATTGACGCTACTCTTCCCATATGGCCTTTATCTTTCATTTAAATCATTCACCAACCAGCAGATATTGTTGATCTTGTATGCCATCACAGCATTGTACTTTTCATGCATCCTTGTCCGTGTTATTCTGATTCTTTCGCCTATCACAGTAATACTATCAGCCCAAACCATCGATGCATTACTTTACTCGGCCATGTTAGGCCCAGCAACAAGCGCAATCGATATTAATACTTATAAACCACAGAAGGAAAGTATAAAGATTAAATCAGAAAACGAGCCGGATGACCAGATTGATAATCCTTACAACACTGAGCAATGGCTAATTCAGACAGTGTTTTTCATAATTATAGGATGGTTGCTTGCACTATATTTGTTCCATTCAAATACGGTTGCTGCAAATTCGTATTCTTCGCCCTCTATTGTTCTTGAAGGGAAGAATAATAATGAAGAGAATTATTACATCGATGATTATAGAGAGGCGTACCAGTGGATTAAAGATAATACGGCCGTCGATGCGAATATCATGTCGTGGTGGGATTATGGTTACCAGATCCAGGGGATGGCGGACAGGACCACGGTTGTTGATAATAATACAAACAATTATCTCCAAATATCGCTTGTCGCATTAGCATTCAGTTTAGAAGAGGAAAAGGCATTTAAAATATTAACGTATTTAGACGTCGATTATGTGATCGTCACGTATACTGGCCAACTTGGTTACATAGCCGATGATATTAGCAAGCTTCCCTGGATGGCAAGAATAGCAGAAGGTGATTTCCCTGATATTTTTGACAGACTCGCCATAATGGGACCGGTCGGACATCCGCTTCCCTTGGACCACAAAGAAGTCCACCAAACACTTAAGGACTCGCTCATGTACAAGCTTATTTATTACCGAATGCACGAAATCTTCCCTACTGACCATGCCCGTAAAATAACGCCCGCAAAAATCGTCAAATCTGACCTCAAGTATTTGCGAGAAGTATACACCACCTCCTCTGCTTTAGTCAGAATATATAAAGTGCGAAAGCAATGATCACACTTTAGTGATTGACATATTAAACCATCCATTTGTTTAAATATGCATAATTTTAAAAAATAAATAGGGTTTTTATTGGTGATAAATGCCGAATTTATTTACGTCTATTTTTTTAACATGAACAAGGTAGTTAATAACATACCTATATGTGACAATGGCTAGTTTAGTTGTTTTTGATGATAAATTCGGGAGGTTGGCTTTTATAAATGTTGACAAGTGAGTGACTTCAGAAGCATCTCCTAATATAATGTGTGTTGGCGCAGCATCAGATATCGCTTGCATGTCCTTCTGTGTATCCCCAGCCAATATAATCATGTTACCACATCCTCCTAATCTAAGGATGTTTACAAACGTCCTGTACTCGGGAAATAAGGCGCTTATGCAAATTCTCCAACTAGAGAATGCATACTGGTTGTTACTTGAGTTTACCAATTTGCGCCACTCAAACGGAGCATGCGGGTTGATATGGCTATTATGTCCCCCTATTGAAGTAGAATTAATGCAATTGATAGACCATTCGTAATTCATTTCTTTCATAAAACACCTTTGGTCGAGACTGTCTTCTATGAAACTTAATCGGACAATCCACAGGCCCCGGGAAAGACCTATAAGTAGCTTCCAGGTCAATTGTAAATTTTTGGAGACTATATGTGTGGTGTTGATTGTGATATCTCGTTCAATCTGCATTTCCAAGGGATGTGAGTTAATATGATTTAATATTTGTTTTAATTCAGCCTCATCGAACCCAGTAAAGCAAATTACGATCCTTTGTCTTTCCTGTGTACTAGAAACTGACAAATCGATCACTTCTGGTATCTCTGGTAATCTTGGAACGGATGAAGAGCTAATTTTGTCCATGATCTTCTTTTTGTTAATGGAACCTACACGGTCGGTGTAAATAAAAGAAGTGCATGAGATCGGCTCTTGGCTCGCCAGTTGAATGATAGGGACACCAGCTTGAATGATAGTCGGAGATTTTACGCTTGGCCCTTGTTTAATAAGCTGTGATATAACTATGCAATTAGAATTTTTAACTATTCGTTTGTTGGTCTTAGCGATGGCTGGTGTGCTAATAAAATTCTGGTTGTTCGAGTTATTTTCAATGGTAACAGCAGCTGAGTTGGGCACATTCTCTGTTGGTGAGCGTATGAATTGTTTGTAGGGATACAGCTTTTCAGACTTTCTACTGTTGGACGCAAAGCTGTCTATGACCCAAGCGGGCGCTACAACATACTTTCCTTTCATTAATGCGTTCCTAATTTCTTTTGGCTCCGTTTGAAAAGAATTAATCTGATCAGCAGGTCGTATTATTAATGAGTCTTGTGTATTATTAACCGTGTTTCCCATATCGTTTAGGTCTAGTATCCCAGACTGATAAATAACATGTGAAATCCCTTTTTCTTTAATATCGTTCGTATATGCACCACCCAAATTAAGTACTATGTATTCGATCATCGACACATCTTTAGGAAATGTGTAATGGAGCGGCTTATACACGTATATTTTCAGACCATCAAAGCACTTTTTTGGAGCATCAATGTCCGCTTGATGATGGGCAGTCATTATTTTATCGACCCAATATCTGTCTACGGGAGCTGTGAACATTGTTGGTTCACTACTAATTTCACTGTTAACGGTTGGGGAAGTGTAGAGGTACTTTGTGTGGTCGTATAATTGGCCATACGTGTATGCATCGAAAATCCATTTAGTAGTTACACATGGAATGGCTGAATTGACTGCAAATGTGTACTTTTCGCTAACAAGCTTATTAGTATTGTTGGCAGGGATATCAATGACTAATTGGGTGCAGTATACTGAGAGCGAAGCATCTATTTTAATTCCTATTAGTTTGCAGAGCACACTTAATTCGTATTTTGCATACCCATGGATGTTTGACGTCGATATTAGCAAGTGGTCGATCATTTTAATAGGGAATAAATGCAATGTGGGGGAATAATAGACCCGCTCAGTTTGTGGTATAATACGATTGGTGTAAATACACGCTTCTATCCATAGTGTTGTGACCATTCGATCGGCATAAAGATCCGTCAATGTTGTTATAAATACATTCTTATCGTTTTGATCATATCGAGGAAGGCTTAAGGGGGTAACAAGATACTGACAGGACAAATATGATTCAATTTTGTCACCCATGTCTGGGCTAATCGGTTTAACATTACCACCATGTGCCTTAACCGCCTTTACCACCGAATCCACAACTCCATCCCATAACAGATCCGGGAATACAAAGACGCAATGTTTAAAAACACAATTATGCTTTAATCGCTTATTCATCCCTGTTCTAACAATACAGCAATTAATACTTTTTATAATTTTTTAATAATAAATGTTTAAAATTCGACATTTGGTAATACTTTTCCTTGCTATGCTGGCTAGTACTGTAGCGGCATCAGAGGTTAAAACAGATGACTTGATATATGTAGTTTCGGAAAATAATATGTCCGAGATGACACTTACAGCACAGGATTGGTTTACTGAGTGGTTTCCAAATACACGATTTATATTTATTAAATCCGAAAAATACAATGTTGATGGCGAGCCATACTTGTTTATACCTCCTCCGATGAGCAATATTATCTTACTAGAAACACTCGAAAGTAGGATCCAGCCCAACTTAAACAAGCGTGAAGTGCGTAGACGTGATCTTAATATTTTATCTATTTTTGAGCTGCCCGATATTAATAACAATCGATACAAGTCGATCAAGCGGCATACATGTCTAGGTCACGACTTTATGGACATTATCACCGGCATTAATTATGAACCCAAGGAAGTGGTGCAAGATCATCTAACGTCATTAGCCGTCTTTGATCTTAATGATTTCGCATTGCTGGGCCATGCCATGAAGGGAAAGTCCCCCTTTTGCCATACGCTAACAAAATACGACCCTGACTATGATTATGCGCTGATTAATATAATTCCTGCTATTAGTCAAGCTAAAACCATGGCCGAAAACCAACAATGTATTCCCACCTATTTATCCGCTATTATTGACCCAACTTCACGATCAAAAGTAGTGATGGTCCCAATAGCATCGCTTTTATTAACCAACCAAAAGGAACTATGCAGGTCTCTCGTTACAACGTTGTTTGCGGCCACCTTTAATGACCCCTCGCGTTACAAACTTGCAAATGTCTCTTTATCTACCAAATCAATGCAAAAGACAATAAATATTAGTGAGAGTCAATTAGTCGATTTGGTTGTAAACGACGCGGTCACTATCGAGTTTTATCTACAAAAGACAACTGGCGGTAATCTGAAAATCCAGCCAATGGAATTCAGTATAACAAAATTATTGTATCAAGTAAAGAGCGTGATCATTCCTGACAATCACGGAAAATACACGCATCCATTTACTCTCCCGGAACATGAAGGAATATACAAGATAACTGTACGTTGTTTAAATATGTCTAATCATCAAATACTTTTAAATTTTCTGGTATCTAACCAAACATATTATTTATTACACACATGCACAAGATCCAACCGGTTTTAGAGATTATGTCTCAAGATCAGCGAGTCCCTATTGGACCGGCCGAACTTGAAGTGCTGGGGTTGCGAAATCAATTTAAACTTGTAGTCCGCCCTAAAACATTAAATGAGATGAAGACGTATACGTTTCATTCTATTGTATACAAAGTATACACCGTAGTCTCTATCGTATCGCTTCTTATAGCCGTTATTATCGAAATAGCTCAATATTTTGCACCACCTGCGCTGCAGAACAAACCCAAAAAGGATTGATTTTTAAATGAAGGGTGTGTATTCCGCTGAATAAATAATCTATTCCTTTTTATTAATAGTATCCGCGATACTAGGTGATTTCTTTTTGTTTTTTATTGCCAGCGAGAGTGGGATTGCTATAATATTCAGTATTATCCCCGTAATGCAGCCTATAGTGGAGGCACCCATGTCTTTGGTGAATCCGACAATATAAGCCCCCCATATGATAAGCCCTGACATTGCAAACAGGCCGCTCAAGATAGATAGCATGACTGCGATAATACCAGGCTTCCGCTTGGATATAAAAGCATTGAGTAAGTTTAATACAGACCCTAATAGCGAAAGAACCGGCGCAATAATATAAAACACGAGCGACAATATCCACAGCTCATCTAGCCCCTTTGCATCGTACTTATTAAATTTAAGTTTCCGGCACCTGTTCCCTAAACATTCCTTAAACAAACCAACCGTATACAGGGTGTCCTTACTTGAATAATAATTTGGAAGCACTATTCCTACGATAAACAATGCCATCGACACCTTAAGTTATTAATAAAAATTATTTAATAAATATTAACTTTAGATCCCTGCTTATTAGGGCGCCATATGAAACGCTACAAATGCTATAATAGCGTAATATATAATTGTAAGTCCCCATACAAGCATTAAAAGACTGGCGATAGCTGGGCCAATTGAGAAATTTCTTTTTTTAAAGTGCTTAATTAAAATTGTTTTCATGGCAAATATCAATTACATGGTCAAATATGGTCTAGCTAAGTTTTTTAATTTTTTAATTATTCATTACAACGGAAACTGTAGCTGGACGGAGTACGGTATCGTTGAGTTTGTAGCCGCATTTAAAGGTTGTTTTGACGGTGTCGTTGTCCTTTTCTGGGCCTGGGACGCGCATGACTGCATCGTGTAGGTTTGGATCGAACGGATCGTTGTCGGCAGTGTATTTGACGAGTTTGAATTCTGAAAATACTTTGTGGAGTTCTAAATTTGTGAGTTCCATGCCTTTGTAAATTGACTCGACACTAGGCGCTGCTTTTCCATCTCCCGTGAAGCTTCCCAGGGCCAAATCAAACGTATCGGCGACTTGTAAAAGCGATTTACAAAATTTTTGAATGGCAAAGGACTTTGTGTGCTCTATCTCCTTGCGGTACCGCCCGCGTATATTCTCAGCCTCAGCAAGACTCCGCATATATTTGTCATTCAATTCCTTGTTCTTGAGTGTCAGCTCCTTCATCTTGTTTTCAAGTTCACCCAGTTTAGTATCTACCTCAGAAGGCGGCGGCGTGGCCATCGTGTTGCCATCAGCGGCGTGGCAAATATTTTCAGGCGGAG
This sequence comes from Ceratophysella sigillata, assembly GCA_034693865.1. NCBI lineage: Eukaryota > Metazoa > Arthropoda > Collembola > Poduromorpha > Hypogastruridae > Ceratophysella > Ceratophysella sigillata. Next base: position 24,705 of record JAQFXY010000146.1, read on the forward strand.
TTATGACCTCCGGATCCACTGCTGCAGGCTTGTCACCTGATGAGTAACCCCGCGCCCCATCATTAAATGATCGGTGCATCAACCCACACTTTCTAGCATTGATAATAATACCACGACCAAACTTTATATTTTGTACAAAGTTCATTTTATATCCCTTCCAATGAGTTACTTGACTATGGCACAACGTGTGAAAGCTGGGGTATATAAATAAGACTAATGGACGTAATTATTTCATGCTACCAGTAAGATCAAACAAGTTATTGTATAGTGGAATTTCGATTTAATGTATCTCAAGAGTCCGGTAAAAAATCCGTTTAATCGAGGTAATTTAAGCTGACGCTTTACTTGAGAAAAGCTATACAACTTTTCGATAAATCGAGGTTCCAGTGTAGTTAAATATATATTGTATGTAAATAGCATGGTTGTGTGTTTGAATTATAAGGGACGTCTTTACTATGTATAGGTGTACTCCCCTATCTTAAACATCACCATATTATAAATTTATTTACATTGAGAATGAAAGAATTAATGCATTTACGCGAACTTAATTCAACTGTTTGTTAATTGCCAGTTCAGCCTACCATTACCCCTTTTTTTAATTTTTTTTATTTGTTTATTGTTATAAGCCGAGCTGAGCCAAGCCTCGTTGTAATTTTGATTTTGAAATTTTTTAAAATAATTAAAAACAATGGAATTTGGTGATGGAATAAGTTATTAACAGTTTTATTATCCTAAAACTATATCTTTTATTTATTCGATATAAGACTTGTAAAACATGAGCTTTAACTTTGGATTCGGGGGTGCTGAAGATGCTGGTTTCGGCGGTAACAGTGGATTTGGTTCTGCACAAGCACCAGAAAAATCTGACAACACTGGATTCGGTAGTAGTAGTAATAGCGGATTCGGCTCTTCTGCACCTGTCAATAATGGATTTGGAAATAGTAGTGGCGGATTCGGTTCATCTACACCTGCTAGCAATGGATTCGGAAATAGTAATACCGGATTTGGAGCACCTGTCCCTCAAGCTGCCGCGCCTGCCAGCAATGGATTCGGAAATAGTAACAATGGATTTGGAGCACCAGCCCCTCAAGCTGCCGCGCCTGCCAGTAATGGATTTGGAAATAGTAGTAGTGGATTTGGATCATCTGCACCGGCCAATAATAGTTTCGGTAATAGCAGTTTTGGATCATCTGCACCGGCCAATAATAGTTTTGGTAATAGCAATTTTGGATCATCTTCACCGGCCAATAATAGTTTCGGTAATAGCAATTTTGGATCATCAGCACCAGCTAACAACAGTTTTGGGAATGATAGTTTTGGATCATCAGCACCAGCTAATAACAGTTTTGGGAATGATAGTTTTGGATCATCAGCACCAGCTAATAACATTTTCGGAAATGATAGTTTTGGATCATCGGCACCAGCTAATAACAGTTTCGGGAATGATAGTTTTGGATCATCGGCACCAGCTAATAACAGTTTCGGAAATGATAGTTTTGGATCATCGGCACCAGCTAATACTAGTAACGGTTTCGAGGGTGATGATTCTACGAGTACTACGGCAGCTGCGCCAGCTGATGATTTCTTTGGTGGTGGTAACACAGAAGAGACTGAGGAGGCGGATGAGTCTCAGAGTGGGGCTGGACAGGGTGGCCGTAAGAATATCACAGATACCTTTGCTGCACCAGTGATGGAGGGGACTCAGATTGCTAGTTTGACGACTAGTGTTGATGATGATGATGACTCATTATGGGAGGGGGAGATTAAAGTGGCCCTTTCGGATCCAAACTCGCCTATTTATTCTGAAGTGTCTGATTTCAAGCAGTTGAACCTGAATGATGAGCTTATCAAGGGACTCAATGCTATGATGTACCTCAAGCCATCCAAGGTCCAGGCCATGGTGCTGCCGTATATTTTATCCGAGACACCAATTAACATTGTGGCACAGTCGCATACTGGGTCGGGTAAAACAGGAGCCTTTGCCTTGGGAATCCTATCCAAGGTCATAGTAACCGAGGCCTACCCACAAGCACTTGTACTATGCCCAACGCGTGAATTGGCCTTCCAAAACGCCCAAGTTATTCGTAAAATGGGAGAGTTCACCGAGGTCAAGGTTCTCTTATCGATCCCTGGCGATGATGACCTCACTTATTACTTTGATTCGCTACAGCCTGTCGTACACCACGTTATTGTCGGGACCCCAGGGAAGGTCTATTCATTGATCGCAAAACGTCTAGTGGACCCATATAGTATTTTCATGGTTGTCCTTGATGAGGCTGATGCGTTATTGGACGACATTGCTATGTCCGGAGACACTGAAAAAGTAGTCAATCGACTTAATGAAGAAGTCCAATACTTGTTGTTTTCTGCTACCTTTAACGAGACGGTTCTTGATTTCATTGACCAGGCTATTCCGAATCCGTCGACATTTACGTATGAGAAGGAGTCATGGTCATTAGACTCTATTAAGCAGTATGTTATTGATACCGAGTCCCGTGACAACCGGTACGAGGTTCTCCAGTTTTTGTTTGATCGAATCCAAATGGGAAAGATTATCATCTTTTGCGGATACCGCCACGTAGCGCATGAACTGGCATTGCGGCTCGAGGGCGATGGGCATTCTGTCACTTACTTGATGGGATCGTTGCATCAGGAGTATGTTCGCCAGGAACCTACGTATGCTGGCGAGTATGCCGTAGACGGGGTGGATGGCCAGGTGGCTGGTTTTGATGAGGAATTCGACCGTGAACACAACCTTACAAACCCGCTTAATGTCACTTCGATTACTGGCAGCCACCAAGGTGCAGCTGATATGGACCTCCCAGCCAAGGATAGAAAGGAAGATCTAGGGAACCACTGGGGCAACAATGACGAGCAAGCAATGCCTACTGAAGAAGGGGATATGGATGCCTCTGCTGAGGGATATGGCGAGAACACTGAAGAGTCGATGGCTGCTCCACTGCAAGAAGGGACCTACATGACCCAGCAAGAACGTCTTGACAACCTTAGAAAATTCAAAGAAGGGAAGACAAAGATTCTCGTCACCACCAACTTGCTAGCGCGTGGGCTTGATGTCAAACAAGTCAACTGTGTTATCAACTACGACCCACCACTGACCAAAGATAAAGACCCAGACTTCGACACGTATCTCCACAGAATCGGAAGAACCGGTCGGTTTGGCCGTGCTGGTATTGCCATCAACTTTATCTATGACCACAATTCGAAGCAAGTGTTTGACGATATATCACAATACTACAACAAGCCAATGTACTCTATCGATATTACCAATGACGATCAAATTAACACCATGTTGACACTAACAAAGTAGTTGCCCAGAGCAAACAAGAACTAGACGGCTATTATTTAATAACACGATGTGCTCGTGAAATAAAATATTATTTTAACAATGAATAATGGTGGGCAACAGGTTTACCCGCGCGTAAATGCCAATGCCGATTATTCTGAAGCGGCCTTTTCGTTTTTAATCTCTGAAATATTCCAATACTGCCATTCACGAGTGTATTCTGTCGCCGAATTAGAAGATGAGTGCGTAAATTTAGCTGTTCAGAAGGCCTACCAGATTGCATTATTGGTTTTTTTTGTTATAATTAAATATTCCTCCAACTATAACCAGTTACAATAATACTATTACAATTGTCGTGACGACTAGATTGCATGCACTTGGATATGGGGTTGGCGATCGCGTGTATGAGAGCATATGTCTTCGGGAGAAGTTTGTAAGGCGGGAGAAGAGTATTGTAAAGCTGCTATCGTTTATCAACACGGTTGTATGGCGGCAGTTGTTTGGCAAGCAGGCTGAGTTGCTGGAGAAAGTACAGTCGACGGAGGAGGAGTCGTACATGGTTTCCGACACGAGCCTTATTGTAAACCGGTATGTCAGTGTCCCCAAGGATCTGGGTGCTCTAAACTGCGGCGCATTTGCTGCTGGCATTGTCCAGTCCATCCTCTACCAAGCCGGCTTCAGCGCAGACGTCACCGCACACGCTGTGGAAAAGAAGGGAACCACAATACTCATTAAAATGATCCATTAACTAATTAATTAATTACTAATTAGTTTATTTATTAAGATTGCTTGGCGTGGATGACATTGATGCCGTCTGTTTTTATGGGGATGTTGTCCCAGTGCTTGTCGATAACAAGGCCCATCTTTTTAGCAGAGGATGCAACCATGCGACAGACAGACTCGAGGGGAGTGGCCTGTAAGGTGGGGCTTGTCTGTTGCTTGAGCTTTGCGATTTCGTAGATGTGCTTGAGGCCAATGGTGTGGACGGGCTCTTCGACCGTGCCTGGAACTACAACCGCATCCGCCAAGCTTGGCTTCACAGGCGTGCCTCTCCCCTTGCCCATACCCGCCGCGCGCTTGAGAAAATACGAGGTTGGCGGTGCGCCTATACTCATCGTAAATGTCCGGTCCGACTTGTACGTTATCACCGTCGGGATTGGAATCCCCACCTTCATGTTCTTGGTCTTGTCGTTAAACTCCTTGCACACCTGCATTATATTCAGCCCACGCGGCCCAATCGCAGTCCCCAGAGGCGGCGCAGGTGCTGCTTTTCCTGCCGCAATAAACATCCGAATCTGCATTGCCGACATCCTTCACCAACTACACTGCACGATAGATAAAACAATGCCCAAGAGCAAATATTAGTAGCAATACATCTTATTATAAAGCTCATCCACACGGGTGGCCCACTCACTTAATCCAGCATATTGACCATAGCAGGAATACATTCCACTACCTCGTATTAACAGAAAATTAATAATTTATAAATATTATTCCAAATTATCCATTCAATCGGTTATTTATTCAATCAATCACAAACAACACTTTATTTATTCGCCAAACATTAAAATGATTCTGGAATATTTTACAAACAACATAAAAGGAGAACGAATTTTGCAAAAACAACTATCTTTGTGATTTTTATATTTATCATACTAACGAATTAACTAGAATGTCAAACGGTAGGTGATCGCGGGACTATACAGCTCCATATTATTGTACAAATACGTGTATTTTCATTGCATACAATGTTTTATCCCTTTTAATACCTCGATTGCATTGTTTGTGCACATTAAATGCAGCTATCTAAGTTATTTCAAACACTCGGGCCAGGCAAAAAAAATTCCTAGTGCTTCTTTTCTTGTTTTCCGCCCGTAAACTAGTCGTGCTTATATAGGATCACGAGTAGATTGTTCATTTATCTGTGGAATTTATACACTCTACTTTCACACATTAATAATATTAATTCCAAGATAAAAAATTGCCTTTGATTGCGGGAAGTGCATTTTTCCAAAGCATATCTATTTTATCTTACAAACATTCTGGAATGTTTTTTTTTTACCAACCCTTTTAACCCCTCAGCTCCCTATTAACCAACCAACCATTTATTCAATACTCCCAAACAGCTATTGGAATTGATTTAGGAACTACATACTCATGTGTAGGTGTTTTCCAGCACGGAAAAGTTGAAATTATTGCAAACGATGTCGGTGAGCGCACCACTCCATCGTTTGTCTCGTTCTCAGACACTGACCGTTCTATTGGAGCTGCTGCAAAGAACCAGGCTGTTTTAAACCCAAAGAACACTGTCTTTGATGCCAAGCGTCTTATTGGCCGCAAGTTCGATGACGCATCTGTCCAGTCGGACATGAAACACTTCAGTTTCGATGTTGTCAACAAAGAGGGCAAACCAATGATCTCGGTCGAATTCAAAGGAGAAACCAAGATCTTCTCGCCTGAAGAGATTTCGTCGATGGTTCTGATTAAAATGAAAGAAACCGCTGCTGATTATCTTGGAACTGAAGTTAAATCCGCTGTCATCACCGTCCCAGCATACTTCAACGACTCCCAGCGCCAGGCTACGAAAGATGCCGGCGCTATTTCAGGACTTAATGTGCTTCGTATCATCAACGAGCCTACTGCAGCTGCCATCGCTTATGGACTAGACAAAAAGACCGACGGAGAAAAGAATATTCTTATTTTTGATCTTGGTGGTGGTACGTTTGATGTCTCTGTGCTTGCTATTGAAGAGGGGATCTTTGAGGTCAAATCGACGAACGGTAACACACACTTGGGAGGAGAAGACTTTGACCACCGCATGGTAGACCATTTCACAGCCGAGTTCAAGCGCAAACACAAGAAAGACATGGCGTCAAACGCACGCGCTCTTCGTCGTCTGCGTACCGCTTGCGAGCGTGCCAAGCGTACGCTTTCGTCGTCAGCCCAGGCCAATATTGAGATTGACTCGCTATACGAAGGAATCGACTTCTATACCAGCATCACACGCGCCCGTTTCGAAGAACTGTGCGCTGATATGTTCCGCGACACCCTCACCCCAGTCGAGAAGGCCCTTGCGGATGCCAAACTAGGCAAAAACGAGATCAATGAAATTGTGCTTGTGGGTGGATCCACCCGTATCCCTAAGATCCAGAAGCTCTTGCAAGACTTCTTCAACGGAAAGGAACTCAACAAATCGATCAATCCAGACGAGGCTGTAGCGTACGGAGCTGCTGTCCAGGCGGCTATTCTCAGTGGCGAGAAGCACGAGGCTGTCTCCGACTTGCTTCTGCTGGATGTAACGCCACTAACCCTGGGAATCGAGACTGCAGGGGGTGTTATGACCCACCTTATCAAGAGAAACACAACCATCCCAAACAAGGCTTCCCAGACATTCACAACCTATGCCGACAACCAACCAGGCGTGCTCATCCAGGTATTTGAGGGCGAGCGCCAGTTCACACGCGACTGCAACTCACTGGGCAAGTTCGAGCTGTCGGGCATTGCACCAGCCAGAAAGGGCGTTCCTAAGATTGTCGTCACCTTTGATATTGATGCCAACGGTATTCTCAACGTCTCGGCCGTCGATGAGGCTACGGGCAAGAACAACAAGATTGTCATTACCAACGAAAAGGGCCGTCTGTCCGAAGACGAAATCAAGCGCATGATCGACGAGGCGTCTAAATTTGCCGATGAGGATGCTAAAGCCAAGGAAAAGATCGATGCAAAAAACAGCCTGGAGTCATATGCCTACAACCTCAAGTCGTCTGTCGAAGAAGCGCCATTGTCCGAGAAGATGGATGCTGCCGATAAAGCCACCATCACAGCCAAGTGCGACGAAGTCATTGCCTGGCTCGAAGCTAACCAGACTGCCGAGAAGGAGGAGTTTGCACACCACCAGAAAGATCTAGAGTCCATCGCAAACCCAATTATGCAGAAAGTATACGGCGCATCAGGTGCTCCTCCAGGCTCAGAAGAGGCCGGGTTCCCTGGTGGCTTCCCAGGCGGCTTCCCGGGTGCAGGCGGAGCTCCTCCGTCAGGATCAAACCAAGGCCCAGAGATCGAAGAAGTCGATTGATCAAACCATCACATATTAATAAACAAATATAATTTAACTTTTTATTTTTAGCATATTTGTAAAACCCAGTGGATAAATTAGGAGGTGTAAGCTTTTGCAACCAACTGTTTGTAAAAATCGTTGGAGGCGAATTATTTTGTATTGCCGCTACTGTGGTCCGTAATTCAAGGCTGGGCTTGTAATATACTCCTTAAAAGTGATCCAGACTTGTTAAAACTTACTAAAAAATGAACATTGCAAGATATTAGTGTGAAAGATGCCTACAGCTGGTGTCTAAAAAAATAGAAACAAAGACGTTTGTTAAATTCTAGACGAAACTATTATCTCATATCGCAATCATGGTGCTAATTTTGGATGGTAGCACCCTAACCACTCCGTATTTATTGAATGCCATATATTCCAAATTAATGCATGTTGCCCGCTTGGCCTATTTGATGCACAGAGAGCCTGAAAAAACCACCTTTGTAAAAGTTGTCAAAGGATCAACTAATAATATTATTCGAATGCTCTAACATACCGCCATTAGTCAATAAACTAGGCGCTAACGAGCAAACAATTTAATTACAAATATCGCCATCGCCATTCAGAGTAACCATTTTATACGAAAAAATATTTAATTTTAGTTTGCAGCCCCAATTATTATGACGCTGCGTAGGTTTTATTTCACTTTACTGTGGGTTATAAGCTGGCTGTTAATTTCAATGGATTTTGTTAATGCTGCAGAGACTGATCCAGATAATGAAGCGACGGGTATATTGCACAACGAGGCATACTATGAAAAACTAAAGAATCACTACTACGTCGAGCCCCGGAAAATCAATATGGGACTTGCGCTGCTAGGGTTTGGATTCGGGTACGCCCTCCTTATCGTGGTCATATTTGGGGGTGCTTTCATGTACAGACTACACCAGTTTAGAAAATTCAAGAAGTCGTTATAATTTGGGCTATAATCAACAGACTTGGTTAACAAGAATAGTTTCTAAACGGGTCCCCACCATAACAATAATAAACCCTGGTTTTTATACAAACAATAAATGGATGAAAAATTGATTAATAAAAGGGTGGGCGTGCTACCATCGATCTTGTTCGAGTGCGGAGACGTGCCGGTATTTATAGGGGATGATGACTCGTTTAGTATAGTAGGAACCTTATTACTCGTGAAGAGTGAGGCTGGGGTTTATTTGTGCTGGTTCCCACACGACTCTGGCGATGCGTTTTACAAGGTAATGGATAATTTTTACAAGAATGGAAAACACTTGTCCGCGTTTTTCAATTATAAGCCATTATTAGACCCAATCATCGCCCAAAATCTAGCCAGGTCGCAGATGGAGAGTCGCGTCATAGTCAACCCTACCAAAGGCAGGCTAGGCAATATCTCCCCGCTCGACCTCATTTTATGCTTTGAAACCGCCCAGTTGTACTCTATGATCAAAAAGATATCGCCCAACCAAGGCATGTATGCGGAGGTGGAGCTTATATACAGCGAGAAAATAAGACTGCCCAAGTTCCATTTTAAGGATAATCTCAGGGGACTAGCAGAGCTGATTCGGTTTGTGTCTCCATTCTGCCACCGCGACCGCAATCAGCCCCAGCTCTACATCTTCAATACCATCCGGTACCATCTGAACCCAGACTCGAAACAATCACAACACTCCCCTACAAAATCGATGAATAACGACTATGAACAAAAAAAACAAGGCCCAGTCAATCCAGTTAAAGTAGTTGATGGAAAATGGAAGTTTTTGAATAACTTTTCAAAGATCACTAAAATGGCTAATGGGGCTTACCAAACAGTCGTCCAAGAACAATTATTAGCCGACCCATCAATGCAAGAGCGTCCAGGGAGCAGTGATCTATTTTTGTTTGATCCGGTAAGTAATGTAAGCCGTGAGGATGGCCAGTGCGCTTCAATACAACCAGAGAAGGAAGAGGAGACGGCGATGGGCATACTTCCTATTTTGATCAAGGACAATCATTTTGAGTCGATTGAGAGCCAGGCGCATATAAGTAGCGAGCAATTAATGAAGATTATCAATTATACGGATGCACCAATTACAATGCAGAATCCGATTAATATGGCGACGTGGATTTCATTTTTAGACCCCATTACGGGCAAAGTGAAAGACCCATTGCGCGTTAAAGAGGAAATTCATTACCGCGGGCTTATTGGTGAGGCGCGACAAGAAGCGTGGCTCTTTATCTTAGGATTCCACGGCTGGGATTCAACCGCAAAGGACCGAGAATATTCGGCTAAGCAGCAGTGCAGAGAGTATGTGACAATCAAGAAACAGTGGCAATCAATCACCGAGTCACAAGCCGCCAGATTCTCAAAATTCAGAGACAGGCGCCAATTAATCGAAAAGGATGTCCACCGTACCGACAGGGAGATCGATATATATAAGCACAACAACAGTCCTAATTTAAATATCATGCGAGAAGCTCTGCTGACCTACGCCTTTTACAACTTTGATCTGGGATACGCGCAAGGAATGTCGGACTTTATATCCGTCATACTCTACATCATAAAGGACGAGGCCGAAGCCTTTTGGTGCTTTGCAAAGCTCATGGACACCAAAGAAGCCTTGTTTCACAAACAGCAAGCTGCCTCAAAGAAAGAGCTGTCGATGCTAGTAAACTTGCTGTGCTACTGCGATCGAGCACTGTACACCCATCTAAAGGATAATAGTTTCGTATTCTATGATTTCTGCTACAGGTGGATCATGGTTGATCTTAAACGGGAATTCACCTTTAAAGAAACTATCTCTCTATGGGAACGACTGTGGACCAACCCATTTAGCAGCTATTTCATCCACTTCGTCCATATCTCCCTCATGATTTACCAGCGAGACACAGTACTGTCAAATGATCTCTCATACGAAGACATTCTACAGCTATTTTTAAAATCCACTCAATCTATTCACACCAATATTAGTAACAATTCATCACGACCATCATCAAGCACAAGCATAGAAAGATATGAGTCCGATACACAGCGGAAGGGCAGCAGCGGTAGTCAGAGTCTATCCGAATCATACGTCCAAATAATCCTGAATCGGGCAATACTTCTTTTCCAACATTGTAAAAACGATCCCTTCTTCCCTAAAGAAATGAGGGACTATTACATGGACTATTGATAAATTGATCTAATATAGAAATAGAACCTGTTGTTTAAAACCTTTCCCTGCTTAATTAATTAATTTATCAGTACATTATACTTATATTTGCAACTATCATGAAGTCAATTGAAATGAACAGATGGGTGGAGTACCTTATTATATTTGTGTTAAGTGTATGTGTTATTTATTTGTACGGATTGGCAGTACTTTCGCGCGAGAAATCTATCCAGTCGTATGTGACCTGTTTGTTATTTCCACTAATTGTTTCAATTATCGAGGTTGTGTTTCAAGCGATGTACTACCTTTTTGGGCCAATTAAAGGATTAAGTATTACGCATAAATTAATTAGATTGTTTGAAGCGATTGTCGGTATGTGGTCTATACGGTATATGCACCACTTGATCTTTTTTATATTTCGATCTGATTTGGGAAACACCTTGTTGTTCACAGACGCAAGTTATGCAAGCTCAATAAATCGGATCAACATGAACAACATCTACTTGATTGCATTTTATGCAGCCTCTTGTGCGATACTATTTCTATTGATGGGATTACAAATCCGTATGTACCCCCAGAATCAGCAACCCAGTCACGTCCATGTTGTGGATATGCGGAAGGTGTTTCACTTCTTTTCCGTGGTTATTTTCACAATTGGGATCAAAGTAAATATTCAAGTTTTGGGGCTCCTAATGAGTTTTATGACGCTTGTATTTATCCTGGCTAGCGTCGAATTAAGCAAACGCGTCAAAGATAAAACGGGCACTAACACTGGCTTTGAATCCTTTACCCATTCTTATTTAGACACTAAAGACAAAGAGTCGGTGTTTATAAGATCGCATATATATCTATTAATAGGCTGTGCGATCCCCATCTGGTTCTCGATCGTATCCAAAACTGATGCCATTGCTTCTGATAAATTGTTGGTGGCGTCTCGTTCATCTATATCTAGCAATTTAATACCGTATGCAGGTATAGCATCCATCGGAGTGGGTGATTCCATGGCTGCAATCATTGGACGAAGATTTGGCACACGTCGTATTAGAAACGGTAAAAGCATGGAGGGACTGGTTGCTAATTGGGTTTCGCAGCTCATTTTTTACATATTGGTCGAGCCTAAACTGTTTATTCATATTTTTAGACCCCCAATTATCATCGCGTTGTTTACAATCACCGGCATCGTCAGTTTAATTGAAACAACAACGACAATCAATGATAATTTACTCATGCCCGTGGTTACGTTAGCATTATTTTTAATCTTTTATTAAATATGCTAATCATATATAATGCAGCAGCAGCTTTATAAAGGTTTATTGCAAGATATTAAATATTATTATTCGCTTGCGACAAAACTCCTTGATCGAGCCATTCAAAGAAAATTTACATAGCATTGAGTAATATATACACATTTAATCAAATTTCCATATGCATATTATAAAGTATTTGCATATGCGATATTGTTTTAAGCATATATATTCAGACATTTAGTGTCCTTATCTTATCTAAATTTTTTATAAAAACATTTTTATTTTATTCCAAACTAATAGTTTACTCTTTTAAACAAAAAACAAACAGTATTCATTTTAACCAAGTTATCATAGAGATAATGATGTTGAGACTATTTTCATGGGCATTTATGGTGTGTGTTTCTTCTGTTTCTGCGCTGCCATTCATTCATGGAATTGATTTTTCAAAGCTGAGAAGGGAGAAGCAGAGTAGTTTTGTTTGTCGATATCGTGCAGGTTCTAATTGCATTGAAGATGCCGAATTTTGCCACAAGTTTGTCCCGTCAACTGAAAAAACATGCTTTAATTATATTGAAAATGACACCCCGTATTCATATAGTGCAGTATCGGCCTATAATGGCAATGCGTATAAAATATACACGTTTCAAAACCACGGGTGCCACGAGGATTCGATTGCCAACCAAGGGGTCCCACTGATAATGGCATATGACGAATGTGCTGCAGAAAACATCAATGGATTTGTTACCGAGTACAAAATATTTAAAGCCGCCAAGGTACGTTCATTATATACAATAGTTAATTTGTTATTTCGCGAATTGTGGTATGCGCGATTAACGCTCATGTTTTAATAATTACTTACCGTGTATTTATGCAGAGTAAGTAATGATAATATGATAACATTATTGAAGTGAGAGTAGGAGTCGGGGATAGTGGTTTTATGATTAATATGATGATTTATTTATACTTTAGGGCCGATTCAAAGGGGGAATTACTAGTAAGTAGAGTTGGTTATGACGCCTTTAGGTATTTTCGTTTCTATTTCTTAATAATATCGACTGACTTAATAAATAGAGTTATTGCTAGTTTCCATGTTTTAATGATGCAACGATGTAACAATGTTAACATCATTGCCTTCTCATAATATGGCCCTACGGATTTCTTAGTTATCGATAAACTTGTAATGCCAACTTTAAATTTTTTACTTTTATTTAATTAATAAATATTAGGCACACTCAGGATGTCGACTACGTGGAGAGAGCGATATGACAAGCTGTTTGATTTCTACACGAGTGATTTAGCGTTTATGTATAAGACCAGTACGAGCATTCAGTATTTTTACCGGGAAGTGATAGTTGTGGACGACACTAAGATTAATATGCTGAAGCCGAAGGGGAGACGGACTTTAGGAGGAGATGAAGCAGGAGCGGATGGGAAATCGGAATCGAATGTATTAAGCCATAATAAAAGCACGTCTCGGTTGAGTGCTAATATTTCGTCGGTGAGTAGTCGGCTAATTGCAAGTGATAGTAAGAAGGAAAAGAAAGACAGGCGAGAATCCGATAAACGGGCTGTTAAAAAGGGCAGTGACAGCACAAGTGCAAGTTGGGGGGGAGGGGGGAGCAATATTAACCATGGCAATCATAGCAGCCAAAGTGGAACAAATTCACCGTTATCGGCGCAGGAATTGGTGAAGGTGGAGAGTATCAAATGGATGCAATCTCCTAGTGGAGCAGTGCAGGCCGTTGTTCGAGTGTTTGTGGAATTTAGCAATAAAGACCCGATCCAGAAGTCTACGATTGTGATGCCTACCACAACTGCAAAGGAGGTCCGTTTTAAAATCCTTAAATTGCTGGAGCCCGAATCGATCGATCTCTATCAAGTGTATGCGCAAAATAATGAAGATAAAATCTCGGTTCTCTGTGAACTGGACAGTCCCCTACTCCCCATATTCCGAAAAAACGACAATTTCTTCATCTATATTCGCAAGCCCGTGCAAGCCGACTAGACGGAGTAGAAAAGGATAAACCCTTTGGCAATTATTTAAGGATAGTATTAAATTCACAGCCCTTTTTTAAACTTATATTCACACCCCACCCCTACCGCTGTTTTTTTTCAACTCGAGTTAACATACTAAATATAAGGTTTGCCTACTAATTTAAGCTAAATAATGGATATATTAAAGGAAGAGTATTATGTTAGCCGCGATGCATGTATTGATGCTGCACAGGCGTTTGCTAATAACGCCGGGGTTGCTTCAACTATTAGCTGAAGCAAAGGTAATAAAAAAATATGGTTAAAATGTGACCTTGGTGGAACTTATTCTGGTAAAGTTAAGGATGGTTGGAAACCAAAGGGAACTAGTGTTTCACGTCTAGTTGGCTGCCCAGTTGTTGTAATTGGAAGATTTTTTGCTAAAGAGCATAATTGGAAAATTATTGATTGCTTTGGTGATCACGAAGGTCATGAGCTTGATATGGAGTTAATAGCTCATCCTGTAATTCGAAGAATTAAAGAATCAGAAAATAAGGTGCTACCTAGTCTTTTGTCAGTGGGGTTAGGTCCGGCAGAAGAGATGACAACCGTGAGAAAGGAGGTTGGTAACTAAGTTACATCAAAACAAGATATATATAACTTCAACTCTGCTCAAAAGGATTTATTTTCAAAAGGCAGAAGCACCACAGAAGCACTTTTGGATAATCTTCGCAATTGGGGCTATGTGTATATGTTTAGATTTAAAGGAGTGACTATTAATATCAGTAGCATATTCTTCGCTCATCCCAAATTAATATTAATGATTAATAGATACAATACAGTCTTTTTATTAGATTATACTTATAAGACAAATCAGTATGATATGCCATTGCTTAATATTGTAGGGGTTACAACAACAAACGAAACTTTTAATGCTGCGTTTGCACTTATAAGCAACGAAACCGCTGAAAGTTATGAATGGGCTCTTACACAGTTTAAGTCTCTTTAATGATACGAATTTACCATCTGTTATGGTAACAGATAGGAATTAGCTTTGATGAATTCTATAAAGATTGTTTATCCTGGCACTTAAAATATTCCCTGCATTTGGCATATAAACAAAAACATTCATGCCAAATGCCGAAGCTTATTTGAGTCAATATGCCTTTATGATGAGTTTATTAAGGATTTGAATGTAACAATTAATCAAAAATTTGAAAGAAAATCAATTAGTATCGTTGAATAGATCAATCGAATCTAACAAAACACAAACCTTCCACCACTTAAATCACCCATTTCTATCTAATTTGACTAAAAAAAATATTAAAGGTCACACTTGAATTAATCAATGAGCAAATATCTATTTATAAGGAGGAAGGGGTAAATGCAAATGGTTGCTCTGGGCTTTTTAATAGCAGCTATGGATTGCCTTGTTCTCATACAATTGCAGTTCATATTCCGAGTGTAGATTACTAGAATTGGGGGTAATCCATTCGCGACGGAGATTGTGTGATAATCCTATTGCGTATAGAATTAATAATGTCCCGGGTAAACCCCAAATCTTAATAGAGGAACAAATCATGGACGCGGTTAGCCTTAAGATAAGAAGTCTTGGTTTTCAGATCAACCTCCATTGTATTTAAAAGCAACAACCGACTTAAACAGAGAGTCAACCCAACGAATCACAACACCTCTAGTCGTTACAGGTAAAAGAGATAGACCATTTGGTACTGTAAGCGACACAATGAGAAGAAACAAATCCTTTCACGAAATTGCAATGTCTAGAAAATGTAGAATTTGCAAAAACCTGGCCATACCGCCCGGAGGTGTAATAATAACAATTAAACCTAACTAACTACATTTAATTATTCTTCTTAATTATTAAAATTAGACGAAGTTATTTGATTGTGCGTTTTTCAATTGGGGGGTGTGAATTTAATATTTTCCTTATTTAATGGACCACATTAATTGGATCTTTTTTAAAATAACAGATTTAAATAAATATAGAGAATAAAATTAGGTGGTTTATATGAATTAGACTATGAAACATGATTTGTGCTGTTGATTGTTTGGGTGCGGGACTCGAGGAGTGCACCTATGGAGCCAAAGTAGCCCTCGTGGCGGAAGAAGACGGCGCTTGTGTAGTTATTATCGAGCTCAGACCAGCGGTCCATGGCGTATGTAATGGTCTTTAAGGCGACTTCGTTGTGGCGCAGGAAGTTGCCGGTGAAGAAGATGCGCTGGAGATTGTGCAGTCGCGCATTGAGATGCGCAATATGCGTGATGTTTTGCGCAATCATAATGCACAGCGCCTGGCTAATATCCTCGTCCGATACATTCTGGCGGATCGCCTGGTCTGGATTTGCAATGACCTTTGCAAAGAAGCTTGCCGTTAGGTTGCCGTCCAGCTGCAGTGCCGCAAGCAATGTGGACACGGGTTCTCCCAACATCCCCTCTGGATCATTAATTGGACCATTAATTGGTGTAGAGTCCATGGGGCCGTAAATGTCCTTGACCAGGGTGTTGACACTCGACGCATCGCCGTTTGCGGCCATGTTCATTGCTGTTTTGAAGGTGGTGGCCTTGGTGAGCAGCTTGCACAGGCCAAAGAAAGTACCGCCACCCAGTGCCGATCCACTGACACGCGACCAGTCACGCGGGCCACGGACATGGACGATGGAGACACCGGTCCCGATGTTGCAAAGGAGAAAGGGAAATGTTGCATTCTTCTCCAGCTCCAGCGGCACGCGCACAAGCGGCAGGGCCAGGCCCAAGTCCGGCGTCTGCACGGTGAAGCACTCGTCGCGCACATATTGCGCCATCATCGCAATCCCAGCTACAACAGTCCCCAGCTCGTTCAGCGGCCGGACCTCAATCCCCAGCTGCGCCCGAAACTGGTCTTTGAACAGATGCGCACCTCCCCCCGTCACATGCATCTGCTGGATCTTGCGGTGGAAAATATTCGCACGCACAAAATCAATCGCCCGGTCAAAATGAAACGTCGGAAAGTGCAGGAAATGCAGCGATCCCCCGAGCTCGTCAATATGCACGCTCAGATCAAGGTCTCGGCTGCCAATGTCTTCCTTGGTGTCTTCCTTGGTGTCTTCCTTGGTGTCTACAGACTGGCCACCTTTCATAAAACAAAGGACCGGGTCGGCAGAGGCGGCCTCACTCACCCCCTCAGGGCTCACTAAACTATCGCCTTCACTAATCCCACCGCTGCGCCCTGACACATCCACTTCTATTTCCTCTAAAAAAACAAGTTTGGCCAGTGTGCCTCCAATGTCCATCCCAAAACACGCACCAAGTTCTCCCTCCTGTGAATTTCGTCTCCGAAACGACATTCCCTGCAACTCGTCTCCCAAATTAGCCTTGTCCGATATCAACTTATCCGCCCTTTTTCCCTCCTCAAATACCATTTTGTGGAGACAGCTGATACTGTTTACCTTTTTTAAAAAAATAAAAAAATTAACTGAAACTACACTCTTAATTCGAAATCAGTCTACCCTCCGTCTCTCTCCAATAATAAAACTAATTTCATATAAGTGAGGATAATGATGATGCCCGTGAATGAACCTAGTATATCCGAATCAAACGGGCTCTCTTATACGCAAATTGTGAGCTTTAAAAAATATTTTCACCAGTTGTTGTTTGGATGTCCCAACAAATTGTGCCAATCGAAACATTGCAAGAACCACCAGAAACGGTATAACCTTGCACCGCTGACATTCGATGAAGTTTTGTACCTATCGCTCCACAAAGCAGTGTGCAAAGAAGACGATGCGCCAGATGTTCCGTGCACATCCATGATTGTGGCCACATCAACCCATTGGACACCGCAACCAGATTTAACAGACGATAACTTGCTATTATCTCGGACACGGCTTATATACACGGTTAAGATAAAACAAAAGTTGCTCAGAGACACTATATATTCACTTTATGGTCGCATTACCGATTCATTTGGGGCATACGTAGATATCATGCGCAATTTATTGACGTATAATTATACGACACCCCCTTATTTGCTTAATTATAATACCATGGAACAAAGAACAAAGAGTAGATCCATTGACGGACTATTGTTAGATGATGTTGTCCGTGTGTTTGGCGACCCAGTACAATTAGCGACCAATTTCATGAAACACCCCGTCAAAATACGCTCGCCGAGTGAGGCTACTGATAGCCAATTGAGTGACGAGTGCGGACTTAATTTTATCATGATCAAAGAGACTATGATGTACCTGTGTTCCTTACGAGAGACTAATGAGACTAGAGTGTATTATGACACATTTCTCACGAGTGTAGATGGGTTATTGAACCAGCTGGATAACACCAACAGCTATTCCTCAGCAACAATCGTGCGTTCGGTCATGATTGTATTGGAATTCCCAATGATAAATGAAATGGAACTCAAGGATCGGGTTATAAACCGGCTTGTGGATATTCTATCTACACTCGATGCTAAATCATTCTTATTGGCTAAAAAATGGATGGCTGCAGCGTATAATTTCAGGAAGTTTGAGAACTTGGCGGCCTTGTTTAGTAAAAGCCTTGAAGGCACGCTTCCGTCGTACAATATCCGCAGCTTCCCGGCATCACGGTCCACTGAACTTATTAAGAACAGCAATGCAAACACACTCTTCAGTACCTTAAAGGTGCTTCTCCTATTAAATGCAGGATATGACCAGGCTTGCTATTATGCCGGTGTCAACTACGCGCCCATCGATATTTTCTACAACGATTATATATCAGGGAATATTAATTTAAAACTAGAGTATCTAGTTTGGGCAAGTCACATTACGACATACAAGGAGCACCAGGCCGTGTACACCTATAACACAGGCTTCACAAAAAGAGACATTGACAGTATCATCGCCTACCATGCAAAGACAGTCAATAAAAGAAGTAGTCAACAATATAATACCAATAATAATGCTAATTATGACGCCAGTTCAACAACCTACACCCCCTTTATTGCGACAAAGGACTCTGAGACTGAAGCCGACAGTGAGTTAGATGATCAAGAGGCCCATAATCTGATTGCCGATACAGCTTCCACCCCTACTACTGCTGTTGCTAGTAGTGAGCGGTTGTCAATGAAGAGAAGAATAGCCAGGAAATTGGTCAATCGCGCCCTACGGACTTGGGCCCATTTCCAACAACCGGCCAGGCTAGAATCGAGCAACCTCAATGAAGACGACATATCACTGGACACCGTGTACAATATTTATCGGCATCCGAATAACGAATGCAATGTGTTGCAATTTCCATTTGTTCTGAACCAGCTGGCAAAGTTCCGATTGTTTCAAATGGATTCGGTGAACGAAATGTGCCGTAACTTTGAGAGCTCGTATATATACGATGCCAAGTTGTTTTATGCCAAGAAGGGACACACTATGGGCCAGCACATCAAGCCCGACATGAAAAGACTCATTGACCGATGCACACACCCATTTTTGAAACTAGATGTCCGTCGAGATCATATTATCGACGATACATTCAGCCAATTATCCTTCCGCAGCCAATTTGAACTCAGAAAACCACTAAGGATCAAGTTTATACATGGCGGCGAAGACGGGTACGACATGGGCGGTGTCCAAAAGGAGTATTTCCAACTGATCACATCCCATTTTTTCAGTTTAGGCGTCGGGATGTTTACCTTTAAAGAAGACACAAGAAATTATTGGATCAATCCAGGCAGCTTAGAGCCTCTAACCTCATACGAGCTATTCGGGACCATCCTGGGCCTTGCCGCACTCAATGGCGTCCTATTAAACTTGCATCTCCCCTTTGTGTTCTATAAAAAGCTTCTTTGTGGGACAGCAGACAATGTGAATGATCTGAAGGATGTGGATGGGTACTTGCACCGATCGTTGCTCGAAATTATCCAATGGAGCGAATCTTTACAAGGCCCGTTGGAAGATGTGTTGTGCTATACCTTCCAAATACTTAGCAGTACGGGCGACGTCTATATTGATTTAATACCTACCATGGCCAGCGAGACAAAAGTCACGGCAAACAATAAGCTTGATTTCGTTAAATTGTATGCCAATCATATTTTAAACCAAAGCATAGACCAGCAATTCAAATCCATAAAGCGTGGCTTTTTCAGAATCGCCAATAGGTCGCTGGTCGCTATGTACAGGCCTGAAGAACTCGAGTCGATTATCTGTGGAACAACGTACTTGAATTTCACAGAACTCAGACACAATACAGCCTACGAAAACGGGTACAATATGCATAGCCGCGTCATCATATGGTTTTGGGAGATTGTTTTGCAATTCTCAAACGAGCAAAAGCGGATGCTCCTGTTTTTTGTCACTGGGACCGACCGTATTCCTATCCAGGGCATGGCTGCCGTCTCATTCACGATCCAGCGCAATGGCGACGATCCGTTTAGGCTCCCCACTGCACTCACTTGCTTCAGCAGACTACTCCTCCCAGACTACCCATCCCAAGACATTCTATCCCAGAAATTAACACTCGCCATCTACAATAACCGCGGATTCGGACTCATATAAATCAGAATACAGGTGGTATTACATGATACTATTTAGTAACTTGCCACTAAATGCACCTTAAATAAAATTATCGACTAGCCGGATATCCGCAACTATCATTGCTAATCATTTACATGAATACAATTATTAACCTTTTATTTATGAGTTAGTTGGTGCTATTGTGGCCGGGTGGAAGTAGTTTATCACTAGATAACGGCCGCTGATATTATACCCGACCAACTTCTCACAAGCGACTTTAGCCTCGAAAATATCTTCGAAAACCACATATGCAGTTCCTTTGGTTTCCTTATCTGTGCCCATCCGGATCTGGAATATGGCACCGAATTTTCCAAATAATTCATACATCTCTTCCGAAGTCACATTGAAAGGCAGGTTTCGCACGTGTAATATACGCGTTACGTCCTTTGAAATTTGAATATCTCGCTGGTTTGGTGTAACAGCAGACATTAAATGGGATCTAATGCACAATGGCTTAAACCAGTATTATTGTTTTATCCTGGATATCGCTTTATTTGGGTTTACATTCAATTCAAATAAATATATTTGTAATCCACGTGGTCGTATATATATATTTCGTAAGAACTGGATTTAATTTATTAAATAGGCATAGACATCATTATTCTTAATTATTATTACAAGTTAACGACATAAAATGAAGAACGAGAAACAATTAACTCCAGAAAGTCGGCTGGAGTCTCAGGAAAAGGTGGAGGTTAGTGCTAGTAGTTCCATGAAAAAAGCCAAACCTAAATCGATAATTGCCGGTTCTGAAAAAAAAAGGCTTACGAAAGATGAGAAAAAAATAGCTGCTAAATTACGCCGTGATGCATATAAAGAGCTTAGAAAAGAGGAACGTGTTAATCAGCGGTTAGCTAATCAAGTATTGAGAAAGGAAGGCCAGAAGCCGCTGAGAATCCCCAAACGTACAGTGATGCCACTTAATTTGAGTCCTACGGGTATTAAGAAAATATTTAAGGAGGTCCCATCAGGTGAGAAACAAACCGTGGTGCTTGATGTCCAGAGCTATAACACCCAGTTCGAGGAGAAAGAGTTGGTTATGGGCGTAAATCAGATATCGCGGTGCTATAATTCTAATAAAACGAGTACATCAGGCCCTGTCCGGCTAATAGTCAGTAAAATGAGTGAGCAAGTAAAAGAGTGTTTTGATAATAAAATGCCTGGCTACCTTAAGTGGGGCGTACTCTCATTTTCTGACAAAGAGTTCCAGCAACAATTCACGCCGAATCAAATTGTGTATATTACCAACGACTCCCCCTATGTACTGACTAACATATCAAATACCAAAGTCTATGTCATTCGTGCATTGGCTGACTCTCCTGCTGGCACAGAAGCCATGACCGAGTCATTAGAATCCATGGACATCCCCACTGCACGCTTGCCCATCGCCGAACACGTCCAACTAGTGCCTAATTACATCCTCAAAATCAACCAAACATTCGACATCCTCCTCAAATACCGCGAATCATACAATTGGATTGAAGCTATCGAATCAGTCATCCCAAAAAAGTGTATTGTTCAATCTAAATCAAATTAAGTGTGCAATAACTCTTTTTTCATTAAAAAAACCTTATTTATATCTTTCATGAATATTGTTTCAAAAAGGCCTCTAATTTTGTTAGCGTGCGGTTCATACTCCCCGCCAACTATTATGCATCTAAGAATGTTTGAATTGGCAAGGTTAGTCCATTACATTATTTATAAATAGCGCCCATCTAATTATCGGTTATACGGTTAGTTTTTCAGGGAGTTATGACTTTTTTTTTCTTTTGTTTATTTATATATTTAATAAAAAAGGTTGCAAATCCAACTACTTTCGATACATATATTTTTAGAGATTATTTTGAAACTAATGCAGAGTACACGTTGGTGAAAGGGATTATATCACCGGTGCATGATTTATATGTGAAGAAAGAATTAGTTGCATCGCACCACCGAATCAATATGTTGAATGCGATGATTAAAGATAATAGTGCCTCAGACAAAGAAGGTAGGCATGATAGTAGTAATGGTAGTAGTAGCTTGTCATCCTGGATCGTAGTCGACGATTGGGAAATTAAGCAGAAGGAGTGGACTAGGACGGCTAGATTGTTAGAGCATTCTATGTCAACGGAACGGGCGATCCGTAGTGCAGCGAGGGTAATGGTTTTATGTGGGGCCGATCTCTTATGTTCTATGAACACACCGGGACTTTGGGATGAGAAGGACATAGAGTATATATTAAGTAATGGTATTGCAGTTGTCACGCGAGAAGGAAGCAATATTGATCAGATAATCAGTGAAAACCCAATTATTAACAAGCACAAAAACGATATACACCAGATCGTAGAATGGATACCCAATCAAATAAGTTCAACCCTTATTCGAAAGGCCATTAAACAGAAAAAATCGATCAAGTATTTTGTAGATAACTCAGTTGAACAATACATCAATCTACACAAACTTTACCATGAATAAATGTTACAGTATTTATTGTAGTGGAGTTATATTACTAGTAATATATAATAATAATGCTTACACACCTATTTATATTTGGATAGGTTGATTAGTTTGCTGTAAAGCAGTGCTAAAATAACACCGATAATGGAGCCGTAGGTGACTTGCTGGACATTGTGGTAATTCAAGTAAACGCGAGATAAATTGACAAGGACTGCTAGAATAATCAAGCATACATACACAATCAGTCTTCTTTTGCGTGTTTCTACTCTATGCTTATCCATTGTGATAATAGCAAGAGCTGCGTAGAAAAACATAAACTGGGCATGATTCGACGGCATCCCATATTTTGTATAATGCTGCAAAGTATACCCTTCAATCACGACGCGTGGCTCTTGAACCCAGTTCTTTAGCATACTATTGATTACTTCATTCAATATTACTCCTATAAAAAAGAGTGTCTGGATAAATTAATAGTTATTGTTGGCGCGTTCGGTTTTGATTTATGTCTAAAGTATATGTTGTTATGAATACGTACAGCAATAATACTTTTACGGCCTATTATGATCCCAATAGTAAGGAATATCAATGCGTGGGGGAGCATAGAAATATACGCCATTAGTTTCCCAATCACGTCATCTTATGGAAAAAATAGTTTAATTAATATGAATTAGTTATAATTCTCAAAATATCGGGTGGTATAGTTAATGGGTAATTGTATAACAGAATATGAAAATGATGACTATACGAGATATGTTTAATACCTTGTGCGTACTCCACTAAGGTCAAGCTTAGCGGGTTTAAAACGACCATTTTGCAATTACTAAAAATATATAATTGGTAACTTTAAAATTCGAAAACTACTTTTATAAATGCCTAATGTTTCGCAATTGTCAAATCTTTCACAGGAACTGATAGAAAAGATACTTTCGTACTTGAGAATAGATGAGATTAAAGTGATTCGTTCCGTTTCAATAAAGTACTGCGCCATGGCGATGCAATCACTTGTTCATTTGGAGGTGGATTTTGGAAATATAGATAAGAAATATGACGACACGCTGTGTTTTAAATTTAGATATTTTTCGCACTTAAAAATCAGTAACAAGAAGCTTACGGGAAGGGACATTGGAATCAGTATTGAGTCTTTATTTACAAGGATTAAAACAATAAAGCACTTAGACGTATCGCGGTGTCTTGGTTTTTCAGCAAGCGAGCTTAATATATTAAGTTCGTCACCTAATATTGTTGAACAATTGAACGTACTTAAAATATCGAACACGCAATGTATTCTATGCTGCTCTGGTATTAGTAAATTGGCATACCTTAAGCGGTTAATCGAGGTAAACGTCACGTCCAGGACAAACGCGGATAGTAATGGACAGTTGATCGCTTCCGATAAAAATAAAGAAAGAGTATTGTTGGAATGTTCAAATGAGAACGAACACCAGCGTAAAACGGTCGATAATATATCAAGGCTTCAATGTTTAGAAAAATTAGCGGTTGTATTTACATTCGACCAGTTTGGCCTACCGGATGAGTATATGGTCAATTTTCTTATGGATCATGGAGTGGCTAATCTTACATACTTATCTGATTTGTCGCTGCACATAATTAGCAAAGTAGATAGTATGATTACATTTGGTCCTGATTTCCATCGTTTTCTAACGAAATCAGAACAAGTAAAAAGAAAACGTCTTTTGCTATCGCGTGTGTTCATATCACAGATCTCTATTTTAAATTATACTTCGATTGCTAGCAAAAGTGGTATAACCAGTTTAAAATTATATGAATCGAAGTTGGACTGGAATAAAAACGACCTTTCAAATATCCTCTCAGGTGTATCATCTATTGAATTCTACCACTGCAATCACTTTTACCATAACCAGCCTGAATGTTTGCGTGTGGTTAACACGGATGGGGATGTTGAGGCATACACGTTGCCCGCTTCGGGATATGATCATTGGACTTTAGAAGATGGAGAAGATGAGGAACGAAGGAAGGAATCCTTAGTTAAAATACAGCTTGAGCTAATCCACACGTACGAATTGAATTTGTTTAGAGATATTGTGTACTGTTTCGGATTCAATCTAACCCACGTGTGTATATCTATACTGCAGGATGAATGGAAGGAGGACGCCGTAAATATTCTGTCCGGTATGACGCTCCTTGTAAGTATTACAATTTCAGCGGACCCGTCGATGCAGTTACATCGGTTGGATAAACTATTGATAAATTGCAAACAATTGACACATTTATCCATTGTAAATGCCTCATTATGCCTTGATAGTTTTGATATAGATGCTATCACCGAACATATTAAAGAATATAGTGTTGACTCACCGGTTATTGAATTAAAAAAATTCAAAGTGCTTGAGTTGAAAGTCTCGAGCGGACTAGAAAATGTTGTAAAGTGTTTATTGCAATTGTTATTTTCTATGCCCGCCTTAGAATCATTGGAGCTCACTCAACAATCTTGTTCAGATTATTGGTCTCAATTAAAGACTTGCGATCGGTTTACAAATAGCAAGCTCGCCTCGTTACTTTTCTCATTAAAGGCACCCACCATTTTATCCCAACTCAGACTAAATTGTGTAAATGAACATGAAATAAGACAGTATTTATCACATTTATTGACTACGTCTCCAATTATGTGTCCAAGGATAATGCGATTACAGACACCAATGCCCACTTCAGAGTTGCTAAACAACGCAGGAAATACGTTATCAACCGATGTGACGCTCCTTGTATCTCAATTCAAAGAGCATGGCATTGACATTATTGTGAGTTGATTTATTATTTTTTTAAACAATTGTTAAAGGTTACTAAATACAATAAAACGATAGATATTAACTTAAGAATTACGAATATTATAATAATAATTCCTAGGTATTATTTTTCTGCAAGTTATGAATGTGTAAATATTTTTTTATTTTACATTTTTTCGCAATTCATTAAAATAATTATTACTCGCGAAATAATAAGCCAATGAGTATAAAATACATATTAAATACACTTTATTATTTCTTATATGGGTTTAAGCTTTGAAATAATATAGGTGCGTGCGTATTATTAGTGTAATTTAACTAATTTAGACGATATTTACGGGTACTTTGCACATGAAAAAAATACAAATAATTATAAAAGTGTATGTATTCCACAATACTCTTTAAAAGTCTCTATAATCTATACTTTATTAATAAAATTACTTTAATTATACAGTTAGTGTTTCATTATTTTGATGATCTATGGATAAATCTGTTTTTACAAAGATTATAAAATCTTTAAATTTTTTAAATGTGATCTTTTGAAATAATTGTTTGGATGTGAATATAATTAATAAATATTACTAGATTGGTATATTTAAATTTTAATTGTAGCTATTATAACTCTTAATCCTTTGTTTTCAGATGCTAAATCGGTTAATTTTGCAGACTTGTGCTAGTTTTAAAATAATTTTGTGGTAACTTATATATTAAAGAATTAACGTGTAAATATGTTCAAGTTTCGTAAGTAATCAATAAATTCTTTAGTAATTTTATAAACAATCATATCAAATTAGTGATAATGTCAGAGTTAATAAAAAGCTATTTAATGAATGAATTTTTTAATAGACAAGTAAGGTTAAAGAGTACCGTTTAAAAAATTAGTACTAAACCAAGTTGACAAAGTTAGAAAGAGTTATGTATGTATTAATAAATATGATTTAAACAAAAATTAAGGGTTAAGCGAAAAAATAAGTAATTCACTCATGGCATTTGGCAAACGCAATACGATCCGTTATAGCAATATTTGTTTCACTACGTAAAGTCGTGCATAAATTTCTCTTATCTGTAAATTTATATTTTCCAACTGCATTGTATAAGGTAGACTTACTTAAAATTACCCCATAGTTAAAAACAGCTGATTTTTCAAGTCCTCTGTATTATGTAGGCAATTCTCTAATTATTTGTGATCAATGAACGATATTTCTCAACATTAAGTTTCTTGATAAAGTAAAAACCCTATATGATACAGCAAATTTAGTAGATTTAGTGAGTAGTGTTTAAGAAATAAGCGGTTTTAATCTCTATGCGTACATTATTATACTTAATATATACAGTGGACCTCGATAGTTCGTTTTCTTAGGGACCAGTGAAAAAAAACGAACTGTCGAGTAAATTACCCCTAAAACGAACTATCGAATTTTTACAAGTAATTTGCTTTTCGTATTAATAAAATCAATAATTTCTCCAAGTAAATGTAGTTATATCATCCTTCTATTATTATTAACTTTAATTTTTACATTAATATCACATATGTTTTAATTAAAAGTTAGTTTGTAAAAAAATTATTAATCGACATTTGTTTTTTAGCCATTTTTCGAGATAGTACAGTAATAAATTCTTCAATTACATCTAAACTAATTTTTTCTTTATCACTTAACTTTTGAGAATAAGCAAACTCTTTTAGTTGGTTTAAAATTTTAGTAGCTTCAGTAATGTTAATTACCGATGGCTGTTCATTATTTTCATTTACTTCTAAAATACAATCATCTTCACTATCCAAATTATTTAATCCGATTATTTCACAAGCTATATCCTCAATTGATAGCAATCCGTTAGTTTGAAGATTCGAGTCCACATTTACATAATCGGCGAAACTTAATTCAACTGGTAAGTTTAACAATGCCCAATAATCACTTATAATGCAATCATTAACTTCGAAATTATCTTGCATCGGATTGATCTCTAATAAATTTGAAGCTTTGTAACCACATTTCACAAAACAACTTACCATTGTAGATTGATTGATGGTAAACCATATTGTACGAATATAATGTATGACCTGTAATATATTTATTTTTTAACTGTTTTAAACTATCGGCTGCCGATTACCAATAATATTAACTATTCTCCGAATTAATTGTTTTCTGAAATTTCCTTTAAAGGACTTGATTATCCCCATGTCTAATAGCTGCAGCACACTTTATTAAAAAACGAACAATCAAATTAATTTTAGAGGGCAAACAAATTTTGGAACCAATTTAAAAACGAATTATCGAGGTATTTTTAGCTGGCAATAGACTAAATATCAATGGGACCGGACAAAATAAACGAACTATTGATGGAGCTTAAAAATGCAAATGTTAAAGCATATGAATATGTATTAACGATCCCCAAAGAGAAGTATGCCTATGCATATTATCCAGTCCCACAATTTGGAATTATGACCTCAAATACAGTAGAAGCGATAAATGGGGCGTTTAAAGATATACGATGTAAACCAATCGTATCGCTTATCCAAGGAATTTGAGATTTGATTGATCAGAAAAGACATGAAAAAAATAGTATGGACATAATTGGAGTATTAACGCCATTTGCTAGCCAAAACATTCTTAACTTAAGAAAGGGGGCAATTATCTCAGTATCCCAATCCGGCAAGGGTATTGCTACACTTACAGCCCCAAACAAAAAGCAATTTTAGTTAAATTTGAGTACTTATAAATGATCATGTGGTAAACATAATGACTTTCAATTTCCTTGCAAACACGCATTGAAACTAATCGACTTCCAACTTTTAAATGTTATCAAGTATGTACATCCTGTATATTAAAATTCAACATATATGCAGTTGTACAAGGAAATTGTACCACCTGTACAACTTAATTTAATTTTTGAATGCATTAATGGGGAAGAATGCCTTCCGCCAATCACTAAAACGAGGACAAGTGGGTATTTATAAACAAGTGAAAAATTCAGCTACAATTTAAGCATAACTTAAATTATATTATTTTAATCAACATTGATATTTATTTAGTAAAATGCTGTTTCCACGGGTTTTTTACAAATGGAAAATAAAGTAAACCTTACATAACAATACACTATTTGATAAGTAACAATTAATAAACATTAATTATAATTGTATAATTCATATTACAATATTAATTAACATGTATATA
>JAQFXY010000147.1:0-53153 GCA_034693865.1 Ceratophysella sigillata
GATTTATTTGACAAGTAATATTAATGCAAAACCACGGATTCGCGCGATGCAGAGCGGAACGAAGTTTCGCACTTGTTACATGTATATTTACACTAACAAGAAACTCAGGAAATCTCACTGTTAGATACGTGGTACGTATTTCTAGCGTATGTTTTGTAATAAGAGCATAAGCATTAAAGCAAATTAAAATTAAGTATTTTTCGGAAAAATCTATCAACGGACATGAGTGTTATCAGAATAAGGTTACGGTAAATTAACTAATTTAGGACAATTCTATCAAGGCGACGAATATTGCCATAAAGGCGAACCTCTAAAACTCCCTAAAACCTTAACTTAGGCATATTTATTAACGTTGCGTAATTTGAACACTAATTAATAGATAGTGGAGCGAGAAGCGTGACTGAACGATTTTATGCTAGGTTAGGTGCTAGATTAGATCAGCTATACTTTGGATAAATCCAATCTAGTTAAAGAAACCCTGACTTAGCCTAAGCCTAGCTTGTTCCTAAAGTTGCTGAACAGTACATTGGCTTAAGAAGTACAACTAAAATTTTGTGAAATTCGGCATGCATTTTTGTGTTGCCCTCGGGACTCTGCGTCAAGCTAATTGAGAATCTATCTCTCTGGAAATATGGATATGGTTCTTGTCCTGGGCTGCCGGAAGCAGATTTCAGTTAGTAGGCTCAGGCTCAGGGTAGTACGTTCAGACGGAAGAGTCTTTATCTCTATTCACCGATTTTCTTGACGTATTTTTTCTCTCCCGTTGCCACTTTATTTTCTCTCTGGATTTTTCCCCTTCCCACTTCCTTGCCCATCCTCTGGTTTGTTACCCAAGAGAGATCTCCAGAAAAGTAGGATTAGAAAAAGACGAGGGAACGGAAGGGAAGTATAAAAAAAAATCCGAGTCGGGAACAAAAGGATTTGTTGAAACTTTTCTGTCATCTCAGTGTAATCTCAACTGATGAGTGGCCAAATAGATCTCGAGTAAAAACTCTTGTTCTTCCCATTAAATTCATACTTCTCTCTCGCTCTCGCTCGCTTCCTGCTTATACTTGAGCAATTGATTTTTTTTTCATACCCTCACCCTGTCCTCGCTCATCCATAAATCATTACCTCCGTACCGCACTGCAACTGCAGCTTCAGACCAGGAGTCTGTTCTGTGCGGCATAAAAAAAACTCTCTGCGGTTTCTCGGGAGCACCAGGGTCAGATCCTTTTATAGAAGCTCATGTTAGTCCATAATTGTATGCTCCTGATGACCCTTAAAAACGTGGTGCTCATGGCGAGCGGGTCAAGATCCATGCCACAGTCCAGTCAAATATGGGAATTGATAGCTCGTAAAAGATTGGAATATGGCAATCCTTCAGTAGTCTGAATTCTGTGATATAGAACCACACGTCATGAAATTTTCTAGTGTCTACTTCACATTAACCCGTGTGTGTCAAGCTCTAGCTTATACATAATAGGTATATGTGTCCTGTCATTTAAATGTTCTGGTATAAAGTTGAATTGTGTGAATAGGATGAACAAATTATCCTCGCCAGTCCGGTTCCGTTTGCATTTATTTTGGTGTTGAGATGAAATAAAAAGTGGACAAACTTGTCATTGAGGGAAATGCGTAGATACGATTTAAGAGACTATGACAATTGAGTTATAATCCAGAAAGAGGTCCGAGGTTTTTCCCGATAACTGGACAGAATTGCTTGAAGAAGAGTAGACTGGAAAGGAAATGAATTTTTCAGGTATTGTATTTTCTTGTTTTTTCCAGATTCGTCAACACTTCTACTGGACAATCTGCATTCGCCACATGAGCAGAAGGGTCTTGATCTTCAAACGAGTCACGTCATTCACCCAACCGAACTGAAGCCTGTCTCAACGACTCCCGTGCCCCGTGAGGAGACGCCGACTGTGTCTACGCCTCCGCTGACTACGAGTACTTGTTCCACGATAACTTCAGTTGTCACTTTGGCTGAGACTCTGAGTAAACCCAAGATTGAAACTTCGGAGACAAGTTTATCCAAGTCACTCCATACGGTTCGTTCCGTCCACTCTTAAAATATATATGAGCACTAGTACCTGCCCTTTCCATCTTCTCTACCCGCTGTCGTCTTGATTCTATTTTTTTCGTTCAACATCAATTTCGCCCGATAGTACGCTTAGTTTAATTATGCTATCCAATGTTATTCACAGGCCTGGCACTACAAGTACGCATATCAGCAAAATATACTGTAAAACCGGAGTCGAAGACTGCGAAACCCAAGTTTCAAGTCCGAGGCCTCAATTTGCATTATCTATTGTACTTTATTATAGAGCGTGTTGCGTAATGCTCAGGACTTGAAAGTTGGGTTTTGAAGTTGTTGATTTCCGATTTCGCAATAGGCTTGGAAGATTACATAATATTGTGAACATTACCTCAATAACCTCAAAGTAAATTGTGGACAGGTTACGTTTAGCTAGATTAGACTAGATTAGATGCCGTTTTTTCGGTTAGGCTTGCAGAAAGTATTTTCATCGGCCAAAATGCGAGGAAAGTTTTTCGTACAAAATTTTTTCCTAGATCGTAGATCCAATTTTCCACTATATTTAGTCAAGCCGGGTTAGGTTTCCCAAATTCCAATATTAGAGATTAGAGTCGTTTTGAAAAGCAACGCTACTTTAATAACTGATATTAATATTAATAGCATTTACGATTTACGAATGGTATTGAATAACATACATAAAAATTAGCCCTGCACACAGTTCAATTGACGTGGAAGCCTTTTTCCCCTCTTGGTTATTAGATTATGGTTTGTTGGGAGCAGAAAGGAATCCTTTAGTTTTTATCTGTTTCTCTTTATTTTCCGAATCAATTGAATTGTAAGGCTTTCTCTTCTGCCTCGTCATCATCCTTCCATCCGTCTTCAATTGAATTGAATGCCTCTTTGTTGATGAAATGGAACGATTAAGGGTTTCATGGCTTCGCTTCATCCGCCCTCTCCTTCTGTTTGTTTAGAATGGGCCGTTGAGCTCGAGTCCGAGTCGGAACCCCGCTCCTGGCACAGATCTCAATGGTCACAATGGGACTTTGGAACTGAAGAAGAAGTTTGGCCAGGAAGCAGGAGCCGAGAGCCCAGGCCCCGTCATCCCACTCCTGCCCCCACAAAGACCAATTCATCAAACTCTCTTCACACCCTATGCCACGACAGCAATTACGAGAGTGAGCACGCCACTTGGACCCAGCTCATCTCACGCAGTGCCCGAAACTCCGAATGAGCAACAGTCCGCGGCCCATGGCTCCAATCAACCCAATTTAGAAGCCTCTACTCGGACCAATGACAACAAGAAGCACCGCCATCATCCCCCGCATCACACCATCCACCAGCAGAGCTCCCTGAGTGACTTCACCCTCTCTGGATCTCATATTCATCGCTCTTCATCCTCTCCGCAGTCGGACAAGGTAGGGAACTTAGCTTATTCACATTCCTCGTCCTTGGCAGAGGCCATTTTGGCAAAAACAGAAACGCAAGCGAAAATACTTGGGTAATTTTCTTCTTTACTAAACAACTGCTGATAGCTGATTTTGTATCCAGTTTGAAAACACTAAAAAAAATAAGCATGTTGTAAAAACGGTCAAGGTAGGACCTGGATACCCACGTTTCAATTCCGACGCCTCAAGGCCTCCCTCTGCTTGCGTGAGGCCTCGGACTTTAAACTTGGGTTTCCGCTTCGACCTTTTCCGTTTTTACAATACCTAAATCTTTGTAAAAACAGTACCTTCTGATAAATATTCCTATTTGTTGCCGAAATTACCGACCACAATAATTCATAATTCTGGGCTTAGCGTTCCTCACACTACATAGCTTGTTCGCGGTTTACATTTGCATATTTTCCTACTAATTGTACAATAAATATCTGCTTCGAAGTACGATGGTCATGATTCAGACTTCATTTCCAGTAGTATACATATACCAATTGTTGCATAACAAGTTTGTTGTAAGACATACGTGCATACATTATGCTACTGCCACATTGGGTTTTGAGTGCTTCTGTATAATTTTGTACCAAAATAAACTGCGGTAGCTCATATTGGTTAGGTAACGTTTAAAAGAGCCCCGATTCACGAAGTGTTGTTGAATGATGATGCATTGTGGAATTTGAATTTGAAATGAATTAACTTTTCACTTCATTATGCCTTGCCTCGTTTGGCAGGGACAAGATTATATTCCGTGATTTAATTTTAATAACTTAGTTTGAAAGAATGAAAAAAGTAGGACTGAAGAGAGAGCACTTTAATGTGCGGGTAGTTGAAGAGCCTAATATTCATAAAAGTTTTCGGATTATGTTCATAGAGAACTCTATGCTTCCTGTGCAAGCTTATAAACCGCCTTTGCATGTCAAAGTTTACTTTGTAGACAAGAGCGAGTTAACGTGCTTAGTTTGACTAATTGACGTGGACGGGTAAAGGTATTCATTCTCAGCTCGTTTCACCTTTTATCTAAAAGTGTAATAAAAAACTGCATTACTGGTTCTTGTAGGGTGGTGAGAATTCAGGGATTCAATTTAGTTGAGCGACAAATGGGTGAAGCCGTACTTATTTTCGAGCGCTCTTTTCTGCTTCATAAGTTTCTGTGCCCAGAGGAATTACGAGACCGTCTGTATCCATATTTTCCTTCCACTCAGAATATACCTGAGATTTAATTAGAGCTCCTGTCAATTTGTAAGTTTGAAAAAATGCAAAGGTTCGGCTTCACCCTTGCAGGGAGAGAAAAGGAAAGGGTTGATAAACAATACAGCTACAGTGTTTCATGGCACGTCGAGCTAATTTGCATACACTACAATCTGTTTGGGAGTCGTGTATCGTAACTTTGAGCTTTTGAACGGCTCTAGGCCCGCTCGTCTAATGCCTCATACCTGAATTTCTTTTCCTTATGTGCGTCTAATTACTATGTTTCAGGCTGGAACCGGAACTGGACCTAATGCACTGACGTCTGGTCAAGTATTTAGTGGAAACTCTCCAACTCCGACCGGCAAAGGTAATAATAATAATATTCCATTTTGTAATCTCTAATTACGTATTTCACGAAGGCCTCTTTATTGAACAAACCGTAAGTTGAAGCTGAGCTGATTCTACTCGCCGCTTTGAGTGACTACCTGCGGTTCTCCAAGTTGTACTCGGCACTTACCTTGAGCGATTTTACAAATTGTCACCGTGTTCACCTTGGTGTTACTATTTCCATTTTTAGTGACTCCCACAACGAATAAGTCGACCGCAGCCTTTGGATCCATTGCTCGTCTCCTGGACTCACCCAATTCGTCGTCTACGAGCCGGAGCAGTCCGTCGGCCAGTAGTGCCAGTGCCACCGTGACAGCTAGTACAAATCATAATAATTCTAGTGGCAGTCTCCAGCAGTATCCTTCACAGCTGACCAGTGGCATTGCCTCAAACACTCCAAACTCCTATTCCTCCCGAAGTCTTTCTCCAAGGGGTCACAGTCCGTCACGAGAAAGGGACAGTTACAGGTAAGCTCTTTCCGCCTCAGCACCTCTCGGCTCACAAATGAGAATGATCCCTAATGCCCTGTCAACCCATGTCATTTCTGAATCTTGCAGTAGTAATGTGAGTAGCCTGAGCCGTAATAGCATTACACCCGTGAGTGGTTCCTCATCCCAACTACCACCCAACCTCTCACCACTACAAAATCTGTCTTACTCCAAAGCCGCATCCTGGTTGAGGTAAGAAGGTCCACAAAAGTATTAATATGAAGTGTGTACATAATAGGCTGCTTTATGTAAACGAGAGACTCTTTAGTCATAAGGCTCAGGTCCTGCCTGTCCTTCTCTGCTCCTCGTCGGCCTTTTTCCTTTGATCCTGCTAATAGTTGGGTTATGTATTATGTACGAGGCTGTGTACACACTGTTTGGAAGTCCTTCTGACATTCGGCATGATAAGAGCGCCTCTTGTGTGACTGGGAAGGAAGGGAAGAGGAAGATTAAAGTAAATGGCGTGAAATGAAACGGAGCGTAGCCAAGTAATTTAACCGCATTAAGACGAGTTAGCCCCTGGCTTTACTCTGCCGACGCTCCTACTTACGACTACCACTTTTTTCAGATATGTTTTTTTATCCTTTCAACTGTTTGCCTTTTCCCGTTCAACGTCGTCTTTTCTTGGGTGTACACAAGGAAAAAAAAAAGTTTACCGACACAAAAAAAAAGGAACCTCGTCGAGGTATCTGAAGTCTTTTCTAGAGAGACCTACTCAAACAAGATTTCTTTTTTGTCAAGCACAAAACTTTAACAATTCATAGTAGTGAGTGTTGGTGATCCAATCCCCATTTCAAGCAGCGGCGGAGTGGAGCGAGAGAAGAGAGGAGAGAAAAGAAGCTCTCAAACTAGCTTATGCTCGGAATTATTAAGCTTTTCGTACTTTGGAGAGAGTCCTTGTGTCATCATCATGTCCCTATTCATTTTTTTTTAGTTTTTCTCTAAGAAGAAGTCGAGTTGATAGTTTGCCAAGAAAAGTAAAACGGAGTTCCTTCGTGGAAACTACGTGTTTTGTGCGGTAGGCTTCTCTAATTGAGAAATTGATTCTGCACTTTAGCCAGCAATAAATCTAAACTAATTTCTCTCTCCGGCTCTACTTCATGCAGAAGTTAGAATTGGATGTTTACTTAATAATACTTACTCGATGGCAGTGAATGTCACGTAGCTGTAGGCCTTTTGTCACATAATATACGCTACCCTAAACTGTCAGTGGCAACTTAGTATAATATAATACATGCAGAATCTTGACACGACGAGAATAATTCAATGATATTACGAACGAAACGATGTTATTTTCACTGATATGCTATTTGGTGTATCCGATTCGAATCACGAAACTAACAACGCACAGTACACGGCTTGTTGTTGTGACAAGCTCAGTTCAAGCACAGGACAGATTAAAATCTCCAAACCCGCTTACTGAAATGATCGGTGAAAGTGAATTGCGAATATGCAAAGTTATGGAATTCTGCTGCAATGCCAAGATTCCGTTCGCTTTGAGTGACACTGGAATTAAATGGTGTTTAGTTAATGCATGAATTGGTCTAATTTAGTGCATTTTTACTAATTTGCAGTAGCGTTCCGCCCGGGTGCTCTCCTGTGCCTCGACTTACGCCGCCGCCCCACTCCATCTCCAGTGGTCACTTGGGCTTATCACACGCGGGAACAACACCGAGTCCTCACTCTGTCTTTCCGGACCTGGGGCCAGGTGCACCGCACGGTCTCCCGCCTCACTCAATCTCTGCCATGTTCGCA
This sequence comes from Ceratophysella sigillata, assembly GCA_034693865.1. Taxonomy (NCBI): domain Eukaryota; kingdom Metazoa; phylum Arthropoda; class Collembola; order Poduromorpha; family Hypogastruridae; genus Ceratophysella; species Ceratophysella sigillata. Next base: position 7,275 of record JAQFXY010000147.1, read on the forward strand.
CCACCCATTCTACCTCTCAGTTCAATCATGTCACACCCCTCAACCCAGTCCTCACCCTTTGGACCCGCTTCAGACTCACTGTTTCCAGGTACGGCCAACTTACGCTGAACTGCACAGTCACGAACATTACGGAGAACGCAAGTCGTATTCCTAGAAGCCCGATCACTTAACGTATCACTTATGTAGCATTGGTCCCATATTCTCGCAATCAAAGCTTTGATGTCATTTCCGTAGAAATGCATTGTCGCTGATACACTTCCCACTTCGTAGTTGATTTATTTTTTCAGCATGCTCCATATTCCGGTTTTCTGGGTCTAACCAATCTAATTAGTTTCGTCTACAAAGTTTCGTTTCCAAATCGGTTAGCATCTGGGATTACACATCCGCGTTCACTCCACTTTGCCAATATCCTGCGCACTGAGTTGTGTAAATGCAAATACTGAGAATGTTCCAGTTGTGTTGAATAGAGTTTATTAATTTTTTATTAGAATCATGATCAATACTCGTGGTATTTTTCGATTCGGCTTGGTGCACACTGCATGTTTAACTTTAAAAAAATGCATAAGCTCTATTTACTACAAAGTACAACTTAACTGGCTGAAACGCCTTCTGCACAATAGGAATAGGAAGTTCAGTTCGTCGGCGTTCCCCGTAATGCAAGTGGTTAGCCAATGCTGTGTGATTTGTGATCAGCTTCGTACATTGAATTCGTTTTAAGCAGGTACTTCACCGAGTGAGCTGGTGCGACGTGACCTGGAGTCACGATTCCTGGCGTCGGAGCGGAATGCAGGCGGCGGTGGTCCGTCCAATTTCATGTCACGACCTGGTGAACTCCATCCTCACCACGCACTCCTCTCACACCTCTCGAGCGTCAATCATTTGTCGCCACATAATCCGAATGGCAACAATCCGCCTCCGCACTCGGCCCTCTTCCCTCCACCACTGGTACGTTCAGCAGTTTACTTAATAATAGACTCTTTAAAAATACACGAACTCGTCGAATCGTCTTTTCACCATGTGTTTACATTTCTCCTCAAGCCACAGTGTTTGACCTTAAAAATAAAATCAATTTCCTAAGTCAACTCTTAGTAATAGTAATAAAAATCAGTATAATTCACAAATACAATCGAAATCCACTCTCAGCTTTACCAGGTACAACAACCAAGTATATTTTTTGATAAGGTAATTTGTCTTGCCATTTGGCTTAGCTTTTGACTTGAATTACTATTAATAAAGAGTAGAATTAAAACGGTAAATACCCAATTATTTATTTGTGATTAAAATGGCTTTTAATTTAAAGGTTTAAAGCTGGAGTAAAGTTACAAACATATGAGGTAAAGCTGTATTGGACAACTTTTGTAAAAATATGGTGAAAATGTGTATTTCTTATGGTGTCTTTAAATACATGCCATTCCGAATTATGGTGATCTAATTAGCCAGGCTCGAATTGCCTCCTCGTTCCGACTCGGCCTGAAAAACCTGTTAACATGTTGTGTTCTCTCAAAGAGAGCCTAATTGAAGTCTAATTTGTGAATCCTCTCACTCGAATCATTTAATTTACTCAAAAGTAATTGGAAACTATTTTTATACCCAACGTCTCGTTCCTTTATTACATTCGACTTATTACCGTTTGAGTAGAGACATGCTGCTCGGGCTTTGAAATGAGTTATGGTTTATGCACAGGTACCTACGCTCTCGTGTTTTATTTTATTGCTCATGTCAGAGTAGCAGGCTAGGCCAGGTCCGCTTCTCAACTCCTTTTATTGCATTTCCAAAGATGTTTTATTCCTTCCCTTTCTGTCTCAAACATGTTCCAATTAGGTTCTCGGGTTTACAACGTGGGTAACTTATGACTCCGTTGGCGTGTCGAGGTTGAGAACTAACTATTTCATGTGCTTAACCATCCGCAGTTTAAAGACATGAAGCTCGACTCACCTTTTTATCGAAACCTGAGCATATCCTACCCTGGCTTTAATGGAATTCTACCACCGCCACCAAATCTTGCCACTCCGTTTACACCGCCTAGTCAACTTCCAACATTCACTCCCAAGGTAACTACGGCTCACAGTCAGCCTTTCAGTTTCCTCGCTCTCTGCTATCAAACCCTAATTTCTGTCTCTTTCTGCCCATTAGAAATCGGGTCGGTGGAATGCTATGCACGTGAGAATAGCATGGGAGATTTACCAGCATCAGCAGAAGGGAGGCAGTGGTGATGGGAAGGGCAGCATTAGTGGCAGTAGTGCTGGAGGACCTGGTTCCAAAACACCATCACTCGGTCCACCCACGTCCAACCAGAACACAACCACGAGTCATTCAACCACTGATCTCCTCAATCGACCGCCTAATCAAATGTTTCCTGGTTTGAGTCGACCACCGGACGTTGGTCCGCCGCCTCCGCCCTTCGCTCCGCCCCTGCTCTCCAATCACAGGGCCTCATTCGATGCACATCAGCTTTTTCTCCACTCTCAGCATCTAGGTACGTCGCCGGAAGTACTCATGTTAATTAGTAAATCCTATGCCTTACCGTCAAAGAACTACGTGGAATCTCAAGCGGCTAACGATGAATAAATACATAGTTCAGTTTGCCTAAGCACACAGGTCTAAGGCGCATTTAGTTCAAATCAAACCTTCCCCTCAAATGATATAAATTCCATATGGCTCTCTGAGACCCGCAGGGCCAAGGGCCACCCGAAGTGGGCATGACTTTACAATATGGTGTGAAAAGAGAATTCGCCAAATGACTATATTTCTCACTGTTGTTCCATGAGGAACATGATACTTACAATGTATTGAATCTATTCACGCGTGTTACAGGACCACACATGGCAAGATACCCCGGATTTGGAGCTTTGGGACCTTCATTTGGCGGACTCAGTGGCCTTGGTTCTAGTCTATTAAGTCGAGATCTATCCAACTTGGCTGCTCTTTCCTCGCAGGAACAATGGCAGAGGTTAGTTGCAACCAATTGATCTTAAAGTATTGTTTAGGGGGTAATATCGGTGAATACTTTGTGTTCCTGCTCACGAATCCGTATTTTTAAACTATCTAATTTTGTGAATCAATTTTTTCAAAGGATGTTAATGATTGACTGTGATCCCAGATTACATCGTGGACCTCCCTTTCCACCTGGACCAGGTCCTGGGGCTGGTTGGCCTATTCCAAGGCCGGAAAGCGATACAAAACCACCTCCAGAGTCTCGTCGTCACAAGGAAGAGCGTGGAGAGAAGAGACGGGAGTCCTCGTCACACTCGGATTCCAAGAACCGAGGAGACGTGTCACCTTTCCGGGATCGCTCACCCATTCGTCCTTCCCGAACACCTTTGGAGAACGGTGATACGGATTCTCGGAGTTCTCGTTCCAGTGACTCTCACTCCACCACCGTCCATCCACCTGCAGCCAAGTCCAGATTCAAGGAAGACACGAACGGTGATCGAGACAAACCCACAACGCCACATCACATCCTCATGGAGCGAGACAAGCTTTCGCATTTGGCTCATCTCAATGCTACCAAACCACCCAACTTCATGTCTGTTAGTCATCCCTCGAGGTAAGAAGTCAGGTTAACCCTCCTATCTTCAGCCTAATTTAGAGCGCTGACCAAGTGTTGACAATTGTAAACTTGCCACATTTACCAAAATGTCACACACGTAAACCCAGAAGTTTACATTTTTAAACCGCTAGACTGCCTTCTTTTCATATTATTTCATACATTCGGTCTATAAGAATTGATGATATCGACCAGGTTGACAACATTGCGGTTTCCGTCGTGCGCAGTATTTGGTTTACAGTTGTAAACATTCCACCCTTTATGTTTACCGTATATTTTATATTTTATGTACCTGTGTTAGTTTTCACCCTATTGGACTGTTTATTTGGAACATCGGATACTTAACGTAGAAGTCCTAAGCGGAGGATTAGCAAAAAATCCATAGCGATTGCTTCGCAAATTACTAAATAGGTCATCTTACTTTATACCAGCTGAGCATAGACGGGGCATAGGTTTGAATCTCTAGTGTTAGGAAATGGTAAATGTATTGAGACTATATGTATTAGACGGAGTTATATCTGTCAAGCTATAAAAGGAAATTATTCGTCATTCCTTTTCCAATCGAACGTAGCCCCGTCAATCACAAACGAGAATTTGATTTGAGTCTTTTCCGTTTAAGTAGAGCCGTATACAGTAGACCTTAATTTCCACTCTGTTTCTGTGGTAATTCAGGTTGTTTCATCCATCTTCACCTCTGACGACGCCGATCACGACGGGCTGGGACTCGTTCCCCGGCCTGAACAGTTCCGGACCCCGCATGTCCAGTGCAGAGTCCTTCCGTCTCAGTCTGCTCCAGCTGAGTGAGCGAGAGCGTGAGTTCTCAGCCGGGCTCCATCCGTCCCAGCTCCAACTACAACTCCGACCCTCGCACTACGCCAATGGACCCTTCATGAATCTGCCACTGGGCATGGGCGGTCCGGTGCCGCTTCCCAATCCGCCTGGCGGCTCCAACAGTAGTAGCAATAGTAGCAGTAGCAGCACGAAAAGTAGTCCTTTGGGCGGCCCCATTCCGCTCCTCAACCCTGCCCTCGGCCATCACCTCCATTCTAGTCAGAATGGGCCTGGGAGTCCCAACCCCGTCAAGTCAGAAGACATGGCCGTGTCGAGACCCAAGGAAGACTCCCGATAGCACAGCCAAGTGGACAAGCCTCCAAGCGGCTCCTTGAGGAACCCAGTCTAACCTCAATCTTTCATTTTTCTAAAGTTCAAGCGCAGAACGGGCAGCAGTCTACTCGGACTATTCTGAGCAGTTATGAATGATAATTGGCTTATGCGCTGAGGTTCCGTATGCGCTTCCACGGTGCGAGTCGGCAATGCAACTGAATATTTGTAACTACTCATCCTTGAGCATACTCAGGCCAATTCACCATGGTGTTGCGGTTATGGAGCCAAAAGACATTGGCTTACATCAGATCTTCAAAATAACTGTCAATTAGCGTCAAGCCCTTGATGAGTGAGGATGAAAGTACTTAAATATGTTAAGAATATTATAAATAATTTCACGGATGCTTCGTAAATAATTAGTTGAAGGATATGAACCGAGTCAATCGTAATGTTAACCTAATAATAAGTGGAAGTACATTACATTAAAATCCAGTTCCAATTTATCCTCAAGCAGAAACTTCCCTCATTTGTTGTACGTACAGATGGAAAATGGATAATAATAGTTCACTAGGAATCATAAGGAAAAGTGTCTATTCTGAACTAATTCACTTGATACTCAAGCATCATTTTTGATAAAAATGAATTTTGTCTAATTCACAAAGCTGCTAGGTTTTTCCTGTATTTATTTTCCACACAAAACGGTTGCCTAATTTTATATGCTTCGTATTTTATTATCTTTCTCTACGCCCACTTTGATACACTTTGCCTCGTTTCCTTCTGTTCTCTTGGCCCGCTCGCTCTTAGATTACGTTGTACAAGTAAAAAACTATCAAACGTATTGGTAGTCAATATTGGATCTGTTCTCTGTTCATTATTGTTCCTCGTTGCTGTGTTTTCTTCATGTCCCCGCAGCGTTCACGACTAATTCCTACTAATGGGGTTCAACCGGCTACTTAATTGCTCGGTGAGAGTGTGATACTTCTTGATTACGCATTGTATTATATTTACTATACAATTATTATAATTCTAGTACTGTGGCTATTATTGTGGTTACAACAAGTTCATGACGTGGTAGTAGGTGGTAATGCACAAAACTAATGCAAACATGATTAAATCGTGTACTTTGGACGGATGAAGAAAAAGTACTGCCATGTTTAGACTCAAATACCCAGTTTTCTTCAGTCGTGGTGCTTGTGTCCTTCCTGTTTTGTTCTCTTTACAAAATGTTTTTGTTCTCTCAGCCTCAACTAATCTCTTAAGAGCTAAAAGTATATATTACTAATATATATTCTATAATACATATGCAAATCCATTTGACAAGAATCTGAAAACATGACCAAACTTTTGTTTTTCAAGAAAATATGCTGAAACGAGAAAACAGTGTATTAATGAATTAATGAGAATTTAATAAAAACTTGAAGTATCAACATGAGACTTGGCTTGGTTGGAATTTTTTAATATTAGCTTAAATGTTGGTGACACTATAATGGCTCTAGCTGACGCGTGTTAGTACATTAGCTGATGTCAAACACTGAAGCTGGAGCGGCAGAAGAAAAGGGGTTTGTGGTATTTTGTATTCCATATTTCTGAACTGCCGCCCACCGAGATTCAATTAATAGCATTTGTAAATTATGTTTCGTTTCAACGGAAACGCCAATTTGTAGGCTCAATATGGCATTTAAAAGCTTATTTTCTCTAGAATTGATCACACAGTTAAGATTTTCGATTATTATAAAATAAATACATATGACTAAGCTAAGACACATTTATTAGCTGAAATCCAAGAATGTGCGATTTGTTAGATATGAAACCTGTTTATTTGAAGTTATGTTCAACTAATTAAAAAAGTGATCATATCGTGCTCCTTGCTCATGTAGTTAATTCAGTACCTTGCGGCGTTTATGTTTTAATCTATGTTTCACATACTAGGTATATATTTGAATGTGATAAGATCGCCGATCACGCTTGTAACTGGAGCGCTTACACATCATTTTTCATAATTTTTATCTAATGTAGCATCATGGAGCAGTTTACAAAGGCAATTACAGCTAGTGCTGAGGTGGTACCCAAATGTCGAAAAATCATAATTTTTGCGTTTTTTTTTCAGTAAGTACATAGACAACAGATACTAAGAAAAAGTATCAAAGGTAGTTGATTAATTTTAATACTTTTAATTACCCAAAATCCACTAATATGTGAGATTAGGTTAGTTTGGCTTCACTAATAAATTCGTAAATTAGGTCGATATAGGTGTCTAATCCTAGGTAAATGGCTGTGGCAAGGCAAGTACAGTGGCGACATTAGAAGACCACTAAAGTGGATTAATTAACTATAGGTACAATTAACTAATTAGCATTAGTTATTTTATTGATTAACTAATTTGGCCAATGCGGATGATTATAATAACCTCGGGAAGGCCGTTATCGCTCTCATCCATGTAATTAATTGGATTTCCTCGTCCATATGCGGAATGCTGCTGCGACGCTTTCAGTGTACGTGCGCACGTAATATTAACATAATATTCGCTATTTTTTAAAGTGCATATTGAGGATAGCTTCGTAATTCGCCCTCGTGGCCGCAAGCCTAACTAAATGAAACTCAATAAATCAATTCATTCAATACTTACCCACATATATAATCCATTCGATGTACATTCTACATAGTGCATTGATTACGCTCTGCACACTGGATTGTCTCTAATTACAGTGATTTGTTAACTAGAGGTGTGATCTCTGGTATTAAATTAGCATTAAGTACCTTATTTGTCTCGGCTTATTTTGCATCTTGATTTGCATAAAACCTGTGGCGTCATTGGGCATTACATAATATTAGAAATCCCTCGGTTCTCAAACTGACAACTGACCTAGATACTTTATCATTGTACTTAAATATTTTAGACCTATCAAAATAATGATTGGCGTTTGACTTTAGTGAGACTGTCCACTATCTTTTAAGACGCTGCGCTGTACCGATATATGTATACGAGTATATAACTGGAACTTGTTTGGAGAAGGTACATAGCTCAAATACTAAATATAATCAGAAACCGGTTTTTTTGTTTCGAATTGCCGAAACATTGTTTCATAAGGCCGCTTACATGTTTTTTTTTATTCTTTGGGTACTAAAAATTCTCAATTAATTCTGAGCTTAGAAGCTGGAATTGCGATACAGTCTGGGTAATCCCAACTACGCTAATCTTAAGTTGCATCTTTTACTTACATGCGCTCACTTGATATCGATAAAATCCGTTTCAATTCAAGATTGCTTTATACTCGTACCTAGGAAAATTCCTAAAATATTTTCAATTAAATAATTTTAAATAATTTTAATTTAATCGCCGAAGGAAGTCTAGGAACCTAGCCAGAGCGAAGAACGAGTTTACATAAGAAGGTACTACATATCAACCTACAATAATGGTAATGGTGGAGATAAAATTCGAAAACTCGTCCAGTAGGTGTGTGTACTAATACATAATTACATACTACATAATTAGTATTTTACTTATGCGATGCCTAATATTTAAACTTATTTTTGATTTGATTTATTACGCATTTGCTTTTTTTATGGCATGATTACTCTGCTACGTCACACCAGACGGCGCAAACATTTCACGCCTCGATTCGAAACCCAATCCAAGCTCAAGTTGGATTATGCGTATTGCATACGGCTGGGGATGGGATGGGACATGGGACTTAAAAATTAGGTTTCGATTCAATGTACCGTAATACTTCTAAAGAAAAGATAGCCCGGGCTATGATTTAAATTCAGAATCCGTAGAGCCGGCCATCTTTGGCGAGCGGCCAAAATTTTGTTTTTGCGCGCTTTGGAAGAATACGCTAGACCATTTTAATTTACTATATGAATAATGTATTGGATATAAAGTAGATAGAACATTGAAGATTTCAACTGTAGTGTAGGATTAGATTGTGCTACGCCGCCTACATTTCTGGTTCTGATTCTAAAGCCACTTCCCTATCTAGAAACTCCAGATCTTTTTCTAAGTCGTGTGACACTTCCAGAAATTAAAACTACGTACCTTTTGAGTTTTCCAGACACGGACACGTTTCGGGTCGATTCAAAACTTTCTCGCAGTTGCCTCACCGCTGCTATGTCTTTTCTTATTCAACCACTTTCAACTTAAAGTCCATATCAAACGATCTGCTTTTTTTTGCCGGTTTGTCTTGAACCATTTTTAGAAGGTTAGCTTATAACCACATTCTAGAAATTCAAAACCCAAGTCGTCGAACTTGAACTGACGTTTCGACGTCCTACATAGACTGTGCCGTGCCTATGTATAGTATAGTACATATAACACTCGCCGCGTTGAGAGTTTGGAATCAATCAAATGGTTTCGAGATTTTACATGGAATACATGGATATATGGTGGTAGTTCATCATTGCATTTCTTGCTTCTTGTTTGAACCAATTGGAAACAGCACAAACGCGTCCATACACCCATATGATATTAAACGCGAAATCTATTCATATTCGTGGAATAATTTTTGACACAAAAATGACAATTATTCCTTTCTAATCTTCACTATTGTTTGGGCCAATAATGGGCTGCCGATTTTAATGACTTGAATAAACTAGCTGAGTATTCATCAACATCAATGCCATTCAGTCAGGAAGAATCTCCTGCTCGTTCTGTTTCTATTATTCCAGTAAAATATGGTGCTGAAATTATATGGCTACACAATTTTAATGACCCAATGATTCCAATATCCCGCATGACACGAAATCTCAACATAAGCTGCTACGTAAATAAATTCCTGTACGGAGCTGTTCATAGCTAGTTGAAGACCCATTCACATTACGGATACAACATAGCCCAGCGATATACGTTGAATTACTGGTTACTCAACGATTCATTGGGCACTGCTTCTTTAAATGGTTATTCAAACTTTTTTACTAAACAACTTCGTGACTGGTCAACTACAAACTTTCACTCCCATATCTAATATGAGTGACCCAAACCCAATACCTTGACGGACCTTTTGCCAATGATTCCAAATATCCGTCGCGGTCAATGTCACAAATGTCGAGGTCAACTGACACAAAATAATGAAAACGCCTTAATGTCGTTTGAAATATTGTTTTGCAACTACGAAACTGCAAATGTAATACGGAGAGTGTACTGTCAAAAATAATTATAGTAACTATAAAAATACAAAATTACCGTATTTATAATATATTGCATATTTCCATGTAGCAATCAAATTACTGAATCCAGAATTTTCGGAATCCCGGATTCAACGAATGAGGATCCATGAGGAGCAGTATACATGTATTATTTGGGTATCCCAACAATTCGTGGCGCGACAATTCATAGCGCTCAATTTACACTCGTGACAGATCATAACCAACATAATTCACAGCACAGCCGGGAGAAGTCATAGTCGCAACAATTTACAGCGGGACAGTTGATAGTGTTGTATTTTTGTTGATATTTGTTAATTGAGTGGAAGCCAGTGTCATGAAGTCTGGCTATTTTCTTACAAAGCCAGTGTCATTTCGTATTAGCTTAAAAAATGATATTTTGAAAATTGATTGGAAACAGAATATTTTTAATTTATTTCTATCTTCTAATTTAAGAGTGTTGGATCATACTCCAACTTAATAACAATACATGTTAGGGCTATGAATTGTCATACTACGAGTTGCCCGCTACGAATCGTCATGGAACCCAAACTAGCATATAGAAATTACGGAAAATTCACTTAGCTGTAAAATACTATAGGCTATGCTTCATGCTAAAATATATTCCCAAATGGATCGGATCGGATATTGCATTTTGCATTTACCCGATCCGCTCCGAAAATTATAGGATAACATTTTAACTATCCATGTTGTTCAATCAGAATATTTCGGATGGAATAACTGCTAATATTATGCGCTTGGTCAGCCGAAATCACCATAACGGATACCTATCCGTTATGCGCCATAGCCGCAAGCCTACACACTGGACGAAAAAATTGTTACTCTTTGTCTGAATCCTATATCCTATCCTAAATCTTTGCGATGCAGTTTTTTAAATCCCTGTCCATCCGAATATTTTGGATCGGATAATTTCTAATATGTATTAGGTACCCGATCTGTTATTCCAAATCCGTCGCATCGGATCAGATGCGCGTTATCCGTTCGAAACCCATATGCTTCACCTTGAACCATTTCCATGGGTTGTTTACCAAACTTCAAAACTGGACAGACATACGAATACATGGACATATATCGACAACCCCCGAACCGGTCAACTCTCTCTGAGCGAGCTTGAATGTAGTAACTTAAATTAGGGTCGATATCAATACCCAAGAGTGCACTTTCCTGGGGCCTAGCCTCTGGGAGAAAGGCACTCTGTTGCAGCTCCAGTTTCCAGTTTCAGGTACATAATTATACTGATTGTAGGGCACGAGGTCGTGTTTGCTAGGTGTGCAGATAGCTTGGACACGACCTGTTGCCTTGGCATTTACTTTTTCCCTTTTCCCTTTGTCGAGTCAACCGTCTTTGTTTCATTGTGTTATCCTACATAGCTTATGACGAGCTTATTCATTCAGTAGTGTATGTATTTATCTAGCTGTGTATATGTCCGAAGCTTTTATTCGGTTGATTCAGCTCAATATGCATAAGAGTAAATTATGCTTCTGATTGGTTGCTCGGATTTGGAGTTTGAAAGGATCCATTTCATGGTTTTGCTCAGCAAACCCTTTGTAACGATGGTGATGTATTATGTATCACTGTATGTGGCATGTGACCGGATCTGAAGTTTGGCAAACAACCGCTAACGCTCCAGAGGAAAACTTAACGTCCGTCATATCAACACAGGACCAGACCAAACTAGCGCATATATACTTATACCTAGGTATCTTTCTAACCTACATTATTAATTAAATTAACGAGTTTAATAATTCTGCTGTGTATACTATGGCAGTATGTATGTATGTATGCATGTCTTTCTTTTTGTCCAAAATTTTAATTATGCTTCTGATTGATTGTGCTAAATTCAATTGAGCGAAGTGGCCACATGGAATGCTGGAAATTTGTGAAACTCATCGCTAGGGTACGTCGCTTCGGGTCAGAAACGAAACGGAAACCCCGTTTTATTCCCGTTTCGTTTCCCGTAATTTGGAAACGAAAGCTGAGCGTTTCGATTCCGTTTCCACGTGGAAACGAAACGAAACTAAACTAAGGCTACGCTACCCATCACCCATCACAGGCTCGAAACTTTCTCACGAAACCCATTCATGTCACAACAGCGAGAACAATAACAGCGAAAGCATTGTAAATACACGCTTCGGTCGTTCCAAATATTTTGGCTATAAACCTAACCTTACATAAACTAATCTAACTTTCTGGTCAAAATCCATAAGCTAACCTTGTTTTTTAACCGCTTTCGAGCTTATTGTTCTTGCGTTCTGACGTGCGTTCCTTATAAATATTTCTGTATAATTTGCAGGTCCCCAGTTCAACTATTACACAGATGATGGTCGGAGTCGGAACTGATTCGTGGGCCGGCTAGTAGGTAATAATAATAATTATGTTGAGTTATGTTTAGCCCACCATACCGCAGCAGTGACTTTGCTCAGGATTTCCCTTTTTCAGTCCGTTTTACCAATGTATTTATAGGTAGAAATGTTTAATCGTTCGTCGCCTGTGGCCTTCTTGCCGCCTGTTCTGCTCTGCTCTGCTCTGCTGCTGCTGTGATGCGATGCGATGCGGCTCAACTCCTGAGTTGAGCTCAGAGACTCAACATTGAGCTCCTTGAGGAAGGGCCAGGAAGTGGCCTTGCCTGCACGTGCACATTCTTCTGCCAGTTCAGTTCACCATTGGCAATTGAGGTGGATGCAGTGAAGTGAGCTCTCCAGCTCCTGTGCTCACTCAACAATTTAAAATTTTTAGTATTTATTTATTTACGACAACAATCAAAATTGAGAGAGGAAGTAGAGGTTTAATATGGGAGACATCATGGCTCAGGAAAGGCTTGTTGTGGTTGACCTCAGCCAAGGGTAAGTGTGGCCCCTTCCTTCCTATGTAATGTTGAATGTACTTACCTACCTATGTATGCACATTTCTGGTTTCTCATTTTGGATTTTAGCAATAGACATGTTTCGTACCATTCTTAATATTCTGGTTTCACCTTCACTTCGTTTTCCTTGACAATTGGACTTTTAGAATTAACAGTCGGTCAAAATCCGGTGTACTTCTAATTTTGATATTTTGACATGACACTTGATGTGGCGTTTTGATTTGCGTCAAGCTCATTATGAAAATTAAAATGTCAAGCACTTGGGATTTGTACCAAAATTGAACTGAAACTGCTAAGTCTTAGAATGTATAAGTAAGCGGAACAGTTTTTGGATGTGCTCTTGTTTCAAGTTTCTTGGCATTCTTTTTGTACATGGCACATGGCAAATTTCAGAAATCTATGTCATGTCATGCCCAATAATTTATATAAAATTCAGTGGCCAGTGAAAGTGGGACAACCGAATAGCGATTGGGTTGATTTGTGTTAGCTAGAGACAATGCGGTATTTCCCGTCAATTAATCGATACGAGCACGTGCGCACCGCGTACGGGACCTACAGCTTTTCAAATGCAGATCTCTCTGTACTATGTGAGTACATCAAGTGACGCACGAACACAAACTAAACATACGAACGAACGAGCAACAAGCAAAAACATTAGAATATTATGGTAATTCTGGAATATGTAATCGTGGCTTTTCTGCTGGTAGTTGCTTAGTAACGAGAAGTGAATTGCGAGGCTGGACAAATTATATGAAATATTATGCACGTGCACTTCATGGAACATGCAATAATGTTTTGGGACATTTTTTATTCTCGTTATGGATATAATTGGATTATTAAAGTTTACATAAGTAATACATAGTTATGTAAATTTATCAATTTTCTGAAGAAAAATCGTAGATCAGCACGTTGGTGCTCCGAGCTAAGCAGAATGTCGTACATATGTAGTTGCATGCTTGAGAGGATTATGATTACAGATTACTTAGGTACAGACTAATTAGTCCATGATTATGTACGGAAAATCAAGTTTATATTGTCTAGCGATTGTTGTAAGTACACACGTGTAAGTAAGTATATAAAAAAAAGTACTTACTCTGCTTTCCCAGCACTTAATTTGTAATTGCAATTTTAATTAGGTTCACCTGACCCTGAGAATCACAAATCAGGATTATAGGAGGAAATTCTCGGACTACGAATGGATTCATAAGCTCTTCATTTATGACAAGACATGACATTCGGTCCAGGAGATTTTCCGGCTTCGCTACCGCTTATGATATTATGCCAAGTATGACTTGTCTTGCCTCGGCTTATGAATATGGTAATTGTTAATGCTTTAATTGTGTGACACGAGCAGGATAGAGCATAAAAGAAAAAAAAGTGTGGAGCAAAATTTGGAGCTGAGCTTAATAGTGTTAGTGTGGACTATAACTCGGGATTCAGTTCATAGCCCATTGGGTTTATTTCATAATTCTGTGCGTAGAAACATGCGGACTCAATTTATATGTTCTCGTTAACTACCAATTCATTTATATCCGAGTCAGCTCATCACTTAGTCAAGGATTAGGCATGATTTATTCTAATTCATCTGCCGATTCATCGCCTCTCCCTATAGCCGGCATAAGATGTTCTGATATTCTGAGGATCTCCCGAGGGTTGGCTGATAGACACTGCTAGCGGCTACAAGCCACCAAAAAGGGTTATCATTCGTTAATCTTTCGCTCCAGCTTCGCTTCGTATTGCTCCCACAGTCAGACTCTAGCCTTATGTAACCTCTTGAGTGGGGATCACCGGGATGCAGTGGGGTTCCTCAGGCCAACACAACATTGTAGTCACATTGGCACTCGCTCCACAATATTGAAACACTCTTTCTGGTCTGAATCTGAACCTCGTGTACTTATCTGTGTGAGTGACCGAGAGTACAAGGTGTCCGGCTCACACAAGAAAACTCCAATGAAACTGTGGAGCTTATGATGAACACCCATTAGTCCCATCTACGTCCTCGGCTTGCGAAGAACAATTGACTTCAATTTTGTATACTAACATTTAGCAGCTTCCATTTATTCCTCTCGTCCGTTTAGCCCTTTGGCAAACTCTTCTTCGCTACGTAAACGCATGTTGAAGAGGAGCTGAGAAATTAACTTGTAACTGTGTCACAGGCTCGAGTCGAGTGGCAGAACCATGGCCCCGTCCCAAACCACCCATTCCTTTTCGGAGAGAATAGACCGAATTGTTGAACGCATGTTAGCGGACTACCGCTGGATCTTCGTCTGCTTCTTCCTGCTGCCCTGTTCCCTCCTTTACGACGTCTGGTACTCTCTGAGGGCATGGCTCGTCTTCAAGCTCAACTCCGCTCCGCTCAATCATGGAAACAAAGTGGAAGCCGTCCAGAAACAGGTTTGTGAACTGATACTTGTTTTCTCCAAAACTGTAGACTAATTATGTAATCGTTCGGACATGAATTGAGCCTAATGAGCCGGTGTTAAGCCTAGTTTGATAGACGGTTTGGAAAATTCTACAAGATCTGTAATAATTGCTAATAACGTAACGTACTTTTGTTGACATTATTTATGACATACGTATAATGCATGCTTCACGTTAGATTATTAAAACTTTCTCCAAATACTAGAACAACTGTTTTTCATGGCTGATGGATTCTTAAACGAATGGTTTGGATTCGCATTTCTTGGTTTATGCTCATGGATCATATATGTAAAACATACTTAACTTATCCGAAACAATCTGGAAGACAGTTGCACAACTGTCCAGGGTGCGTATTCCACCAATTGTATCAAGACAAGCGAATCCGTAACCTTGGTTTTTAGAATAAGTTTTATTTTAGCTTTTTTTAAGAAAATCATATTAATCTAGCTAAGAGCAACGCATTATGTTAGAAATATTTAATGTAGCTTTTGAAATGCTCGCTCGCTCGGTGTCTCTTTTGAACAATAATTGTATAAAATGGAGTTTAACGTATGCTTTACAATTTCTTGCTTTCAATAATGTTTTAAATATTCACAATTGGGGCATCAGGTCGTCCGTCAACTTCAACTCTCAATCTCAACCTATACAATGTAGCAGCATTATTGTAACCTCGTGTAAATGTAACTCATTCAGCGTCAGACTTCAACTCAGAGCGTGAGTAGCAGTGGGAGAAGTGGCTGAGCTTAAAAGCATTACATAAAAATACGCACGCATCCAAGAACCCATTGAATGAAGGAAAACAAACGCATACTATGTACTGTTGTTAGTGTTATGAGAACTGATCCTGATCTTGAGAACTGGAAATGCTCTGAGAAGGCGGACAACATTACATTTTGCATTGCTGTATTTTATAGCTTGCCCTTTGCTTGGAAGGAATACGGATAGCATCTATCCATATGAACAGAGCATTCAAGGCGATGATGAACATTAACGAGCTGACAAATGCTTGATTAAACAAACAATATTATAGGCTTGATAGCATGATTAATATCCACAACTGAAGTCTGCTTATATAAATAATCACATTCACATTTACGCAGTCAGATCACTGTCAATTGAAAACTCCTCATTCTGGTTTAATTGCTGTATATTTTTTACCTTCGAATAGGCGTAGATATATTTTAATGGATTTACGTAATTCTTGTTCATTATCCTTCATATTAAAATCCTATATAACACCTGGGTATAAATAAAGGCAATTAAAACGTGATGTGTGCAGCGTGTGCACTATTATTAGATTTGTAATATGATCAAACCATGCATAAAAAATATTGTACACGCCTGTGAATTACATATACCTTCTTCGGCGTATTACAACGTTACATATCCCATACGATATACATATCACACGACAATAATAAAATATTTCCTCCAAGTATCCGCACAAAAATCTAAGAAATCCTGGGAATTATTTGCTTTAAACCAATAAAAACAGAAAAAAATGCTTATGCTCGTGGCGTAGCTTAATTTCAATTAACTTGTTCCACCAGGTACGAGAATGGGGACGACGAGGCAGGAACACGCTTATGTGTACCGCCAGACCAGGATGGCAGACGATGAGTTTTCGACAGCCAAAGTACAAAGAGACCATGTTCAGAGTCAAGGTCAACCTCGTTGACATTGTGAACCTCGATACTGAGCGGCAGGTAAGATTTTCCAGCTCCGAATTCTATTTATACTTCACCAAAACCATTTCTCCTTCAGTCTAATTGCTATCCATGAAGACGTATTGATGAGTGGAGATGGAATGAAACAATTGAGAACACTGCTTCCATTTCAGGTAGTTACGGTTGAGCCGATGGTAACAATGGGCCAACTCACGACTCAGCTTCTGTCTCAGGGATGGACGCTCCCCATTTTGCCAGAGTTGGATGACCTGACAGTCGGTTAGTGAAGCTCCGAATCAATTTTTAACTGATTTGTTTTTAAAGAATCCTTCTAATTTGCATGGCATGACAGAGTTTTCAGAATGAAATATGCAATGTAGTTTTGCTTAAGCCTAATCCTAAACTAAACGCGTCATGGAAAGTTTCTGGTTAAATTGAATTTTTTTTGACTTCATGAGGTTATAAAATTACGGTCCATGAAAAACTGGATTTACCGAGATTTTGACAAATACTCGGAATCCTTCTTGAGAAGCAAAATTCAGATTCCAGATTTGAATATTATCTGATATTTTTTGATGTTTTTGCTGGGTAAAAGGCGGGCTGGTGATGGGAACTGGTGTTGAAACCTCATCTCACAAATACGGTCTGTTTCAACACATTTGCCACTCATTTGAATTGGTTCTTTCGAGTGGGGAGTTGATTCGTTGTTCTAAGGTAAGTGCAAAATACATTATTCATGGCCGCTGACTTGTCGCCAAGACTTGAGCTTTGTCGAAGCATCTACTGCATGGCTACTGTATGACTACAGCCTTCTTATCTTTGCTTTGTCAAGACGCGGACATGACAAATGTATTCTGACGCTTGCCCTTGTTTCAACAACTCCTTTACAACTCATAAATATTGATTTAATTGAATTCCTAAATATGCTGCATGCTACACTTTCTTATCAATTCCCAATCGAAACAGCTTGCTTATATTACCCCACTGCATCTACTTAGTGTACTCAAGAAGGGTTTCAATTTGTCACGCCGCATGAAGCATACTGCTGCACTAATTTGAAATGAATTATGCATGTTGAGTGCTTCAAAGTTTGCAATATTTATTTTAATTTGTAGGAGGAGAATACAGATCTGTTTTATTCCATTCCATGGTCATACGGAACGCTCGGGTTCCTGACTGCGGTCGAGTTGACGATTATTCCAGCCAAAAAGTAAATCCTAATTCTGATGAATGGTCTGACTTTAATGACTCAGTTAATCCTAATTTATTTGACGTTGAGCTTAGGTTTGTCAAGTTGGACTACATACCTGTGTCTTCCTTGGACCATGCCGTGGCTGCCTTTGGTGAGGAGACGCTCAAAGCTTCGGATAATCAGTTCGTGGAAGGACTCATGTTCAGCAAAGACAGGGGAATGATAATGGTTGGGAACATGGTGGACACTCCGGAATCTGGACAGGTTAGCATAACGTTTAATTTAAGATATTTAAGCCCAAGGTACGTACATTCGGTACGTTTATACGCATCTCAAAGATACAGTAGTGCGTCATTGAAAACTGGAATTTTGGATTAACTTATGCATTATTTCGAAGAAGTTGCCAAGGATGGACTCGTACGTGTGCTAAAAATGGCGATACGGACACAAATGTTAAATAATATTATCACATCAACGACTAAAGAATAGAGTATTAGTGTAATCTTCCATTATCAAGATGTCGCATTTATTTAAATTTCTAATTCCATGCGTCATGATTCACGATACACAGCTCAACCGTATTGGCCTTTGGTACAAGCCCTGGTTCTTCAAGCATGTGGAAGACGTTGCACAAACTGGACCTCGAACTGAGTACATTCCTCTGCGTCAGTACTACCACCGTCACTCACGCTCAATTTTCTGGGAAATCCGAGAAATCATTCCATTTGGAAACAGTCCTTTCTTTCGCTACCCCTTCGGCTGGATGTCTCCGCCTAAAATCTCACTTCTAAAACTCACGCAACCCCAAAGTGTTAAACGCCTCTACGAAGCCAATCATATGATTCAGGACATGCTGGTTCCCTTGACCAAGCTGAAGGACGCCTTGTTGGTATTTGACGAGGAGACGAAGGTGGGAGTCCGATTGCTTAGTTATATTTAGAATTTAGAAACCGATTGTTTAATTGCATTTAGAATACGATTGTATAACTGAATTTAGAATAATTAAACTCAAGATACATTCCTAATTCTGGCTCAGATTTATCCGCTCTGGCTCTGTCCATTCAAATTAGCCAACAACCCTGGCATGCTTCATCCTTTTGGACCTGATAACGAGATGTACGTAGACATTGGAGCCTATGGCATTCCCCAAACTGGAAGATTCAACCCAGTGGAAACTACCCGGAGTATTGAGGCCTTTGTTCGGAGTGTCAACGGGTAATTAATCCCGAATCCGATAAAAGCTAAGCTAATCTCATAATATGTAGGTATCTATTATATTAATAATATTTCACAGATTCCAAATGCTCTACGCCGATACATACATGACAAAAGACGAGTTTCGTGAGATGTTCGACCATCGCCTCTATGATGAAAGCAGAATTAAGTTCAACTGCCTCAAAGCCTTTCCTGACGTATATGACAAAATTTCACGCAGTGCGCGGCGCTAAACAAAATTCTCAAAGCATGCATGGAGTAACTGCATTCCAAATTCTTAGTGATTACATTGGCTTAAATTCTAACTTATCGCACCACTCCGCAGGGATTTGAAATTCCTGACAGGGACAAAATTACAAGTATCTCTACTGTTGGTTCTACCACTGAATAAAAGGTTCAATAAAATATATTCGAAAATTCATTTGGTTGACGCTTGCATTTATTTCCAATCTATGTAGTAATTTCAAATTCTATTCCTAACGCCAATAAATAATTTGAATAGAATGTTACACTATTGTTTAAGATTGCATACTCACACATAACAAGAAAAGACTCGACCAATTGGACTAAAGTTAATGCTGATTGCTGATTCACTCGTAAAGCTATTAGTTAAATTCAAGACTACAAACAAAGACACAGATTGCAGGAGGCTAGTCTAGTCAAGCCAATCCTACTAAAACTATTTCTCACTTTTCACAATACACAGAAATCGACCACCAATCCCGAAACTCAATGATTGAGTTGAAGCGGAAGGAGTACGACTCTTGTTAGCACCTTTACTTGCAGTGCATAACATTTAGGACTACTTAATTAGTGTAAGGACTCGGCAACATTAATTAATGATTAAAGATCAGTTGCTTGTTTTTCTCTCCTACAATAGTTTCACGCTGAACCTACTGCCACACTATTCATATTCAATAAGTTTAAACTAGAAATTCCTATTTATTCGAAATTAGTTTACTCAACACATATTACTTGGCCTTTCCCTGATTGGCTACCGCTTCAATTGCCTTTTTCACCGTCTCCTCGTCACCCAAGAACTTCATTGATACTGTGGGCTTCATGTTCTCGTCGAGTTCGTATACGAACGGAATCCCGGTTGGGAGATTTAGTCCCATGATGTCCGCGTCACTCATCCCATCCAAGTGCTTCACAATCCCTCGAAGACTGTTTCCATGAGCCGCAATCAAGATTTTCTTGCCCGCTTTAATACTCGGAACGATCACGTCATTCCAGAATGGAAGAGTTCGCTCAATGGTGAGCTTGAGAGACTCCGCCTTGGGAAACTCGGCGGGAGTTGGGCCGTCCTTGTAGGCTGGATTCTCGACAATTGACTTGTAGTAGTCGTGGGTCTCTTCCATTGGGGGTGGTGGCACGTCGAAGCTGCGTCTCCAAATGAGAACCTGTTCCTCTCCGTACTTGGCAGCTGTTTCAGCCTTGTTCAAACCAGTGAGCCCTCCGTAGTGCCGCTCATTGAGTCTCCACGTTTTCTCCACTGGAAGATCCTTTTGGTCAATTCCCTCAAGGATCGAGGTAAGTGTATTCTGAGCTCGGACTAGATGGGAAGTGTAGGCAAGATCAAACTTGAAGCCCGAATTTTTCAGAGCCTTTCCAGCTTCAACAGCCTCCCTTCGTCCTGCAATGAAATTCCAAAACACAAAAAGTAAGTACACGTCATTACTCTATTCATAAATAGTACTTAATATCTATTTTGAATTTTGAGGCCCAAACCTTTGTCATTCAACGAAGCGTCGTACCATCCGCAGAAGAGATTCTTGTCATTCCACTCGCTCTCTCCATGACGGACCATGACAATTTGGTAACCCATCTTGATTTGACTGAAATATCTCCTCAGAGGAAAATGACTGGCAACTTTCCTGCTGAACTGCTGAAGACCCACTTTGACTTATTCCTGTTGAACAATGTTTAAAGTTAGAGGTTTTAGGAAATCTTCAATAGAAACATTTCTGGCATATTTCATAGAGTGTAGAGTTTTAAGTAATATCCTAATTTAAACTACATCCTATCAGTCTGATCTAATAAGAACCTGTTTGACAAACGACTCTGGCTGGACTGGTGACTGGACGTAGTAGGTATATTAAACAAAAAGGGGGTGTCTTTTTTTGTCTGCCACTACTGGAAAAAATTGAATTGCTATTACATTACTTTCAGAGTCAGGCTTGTGCCCAGGAAACGGGAATTTTCGGAATACTATTTATAATTAGTTGGGTTTTAATTAGCTGGAGTCCGGTTTGGTCTTATATCTCCTACAAGCTCATATATAACCTTGTGAGAGTTGTCATTTGTGTAATTTCGTAATTCAAAAACATATAGTTGATAGCGATAAAATTATTCAATTTTCGCATTAAATACAAATAAAATATGTACATTAGTTAACATTTTACCACTGGTGGCTGGGGCGGACTCTGTTTCTGAAAATTGATTTTATTAAGTGTTAAATGTAAAAAAAATCATACAACTACTGGCTTGCGCGGCACAAGCTGACTCTGAGTTGATCACAATGAATTAGTATTTGGATTTTTGATTCACAGAAGTGGAGGATTAAAAAAAGAATAAATGCATTTGTTTTACCGAGTTTCCTGCTAACGTTAACCTAGGTATGTATAAGCCTACAAGCCTACGTGCTTTTAAAGAATATGAAACAACGCCCACGTATACCTTACTGATAACTGATACTGACGTACCACTAAACTTGAACTAACCACTAATAATAACCGGACTCTGGATTTGGATTTATCAACCGAAAATGAGCAATTTCTACCTACAAGAAGTGAGTGAGAATACCCGGGTATTAGGGCCGGACTGTAGGAGCTAATAAAACCGAACCTTGGCTCTTCGGACGGAGAAAGATGGTTGAAGTTCTGCTCGGGTCTCGGCTGGATCTGTTCGGTGCAGCAGGCAGTGCAGTATGTAGTGGATTTCTAGTGGAAACTCATCTCACCGGCACTCAATTCCCAACTCGTGATCTGATTCTGACGGGCAAGTAGGCAAGTCCATGACATTACATGATCATGCCCATATTCACCTTGAATTATTTCACTATCTCACATCCACCCATTCAGTCCAGAATATACAGACCCAAATCCTGTATACGGCATACGGCATGCACGGTTCGTATATGTACACAGGACAGCTTCTGTCTATCTTGAGCATTGCTCCAAATCGTGGTTCAGTATTACATGACATCAGACAAGAAGAGACTGTGATACTTTTTTTATCCACTTATAGCATTGTTCTCTTATCATTCCGCTGCAGAATTGTATAGTCCCTTTCATGGCAAGTTGAGTTGTCTCTAAAAATAGAGACGTCAGCTTCCGCTGGTTTACACGGGTTGTGTTGTCTGTAGTTATCCAGCTGGCGAAGAATGCATTCGGCTTTCTTCTCCTGTGCCAAGTTGGGTTAACCCTGGCGTTGGTGCCCAGCTGAGCTAGGAGTTCAAAATTGAGGATGAAAAGTAGGCGAAAGTGAAAGAAGGCACCAAACAGGCATAGCATAAAAGCCCGTATGCCTAGCATGCGCTCAAAAAAGAGTTCTTCCGTGCCCGTGCGTTATATTCATCTCGGATCATGAAACTCTGTACCTTTGTTTGTTTATGATGTAAAATAACTAAATTAGCTATTTCTTGATTGGAATAATACATATAATAGGTTATGGGTTTGTTTCAAAATTAGCTACTAAAGGGAGAGGCGGTTTCAGTGTTTTCCTTGCTTTACAATGCCATTTCATTAAGAAACTTAATTCTCTTTTGAGTTCGATAAGATTCAGCTTCGAGCATTAGGATTTTTGTAGACATCATTTAAAGGTACATTACCTCAAATTCCACACATCGTCCTGGAGTTCTTATAATTGATTTAGAAGTGGACATACTGAATACTTTATTTAACAATTCAACCAAACACTTTTACTCTACACAACCAAATGTATAACGTGCGACCAATTGATTGAACACGGATTACGGTCAGTATTTGGTGGTTTATTCACCGTATATCATAGCAATAGCAGCTCAAAATATAGTTCCTTCCTCTAGTATTATTACTTTCGATAAAAATTTAATACTAGTTCGTTCTTCACTAAATCAGGCTTTCCCATTAATTGCGTATTTCAATCAATTTCAATATGGGTAGCCCATGTTTTTTTTTGGAGATCATGCAGCAGGTCAATGACTTCTTTCTGTAGACCTTACACTTGGAATTGAGTAGGAGTCAACATACAAACCGTAGTCGAGCAATGGACCTTGATTATTTACAAATCGGCATGACAAGCTGTAAATATTCATAGAAATCGAGTAGAAATGAAACCAATACGTTTGTTGGTAACGACTAGAAGTGGCGGGCATAAGACTAGTTTCAATAACATTCCCTATGCCTGACTCACTTCCTGTAAGAGAGACATAAGGGTTGTTTTGTATACTATGTGATTCGTTGGGTGTCAGTCGCTCATTTCTTTGAGAACTACGACTCTAAACCAACGTTAGTAATTAGTCTTAAGTGCATCTTCCAACATCAGAACGTCTCTTTAGACAGACTTAGTTTTAGTTTTGACTTGTGCCAGTAGTACAACGAGCATTTCATTGATGTAATTACGGTACGGTGACAGTTAAAAGTCAATAGTGCAGCTTGACCATTGTTCTTGACAAGAAACACAAATTTCAAATTGATGACTGATCTGATAAGGATAGGCATAGCTGCTTTTCAACATATCAATATCAATGTAAGCACCACCGCTGATATTGAAATCATTTAAGTTCAACTTAATTAAGATTACAGATTATGCTTTTATACCGTAACGTCAATGTAATGTAAACATTACCATTGATTAGTGCATTCAATTTTCAATTGGATTGTGGAATCTTTGAGAAATTACTGATGATCAGAGGGAAGATGATTTAATTTTTATTAAACGGTGATTGGGATTGTTGATGTTTGTTTTGCTTTCACGAACTGTTGACTGTTTTTGAAGCCATTTCGTAGCCATTTCTGTGTTCTGAGGAAATACTTGTAGTATTCCTAGAGTATAGTAGGTCAGGTAATTTGCAAAACCAGCCCATTACATACGCAATAATAAATTCTAGCTGCTGGTTCTCAAATGAATCCAAACGACGTGTGACGTGTCATGTTTGTGTCTTGAACACAACACGCTATGTTTAGCACTGGTGACCTATAATACAGCGCATGAATTTACCTTATGTAAATATATTCTAAATACCTAATTTTTTATATTTGCGTACAATATTAGGACACGCAATCACCAGGAACTGATGTAGGTACTTAATTTTGTATGAACTTGGTTGTAGGAAACAGAAGAGGACTGATGAATGAGTCAGCTTTGACTCTGAGTTGGAACCTTTGAATACTAAGAACTCTAATTTAGAGGGGATTCATAAACTAGGACACGTGAAAGAGCCTGACTCATCGTTACCTAATTACTTCATGTAATGAATTACCAGTAGAAAGTTTACTTTTACACGTCCTCCGACCTTAAACATGCTGAGATCAACTGACTTCCGTGAACAGAATGTTTGGACTTAAGATTGAAACGACTTGCTGGGATCGATGACCAACTGTTTCGTATAATGGCACGGGAGTTCAAGAGAGCTCATGAAAGTGTTAATAAATTGAGGACCCTCAAGTGAGAATTATGTTGATAATCCTCGTATCATACGGAATACGAGATCACTGAAAGATGAGTTCCAGTCATGGAACCGAGCGTTCACAACCACCAGGTTCGATAAATCCAGTCATTGTTTGTTTATCCTTAATCAACCTTTCGAATTACTACTAATTAATTTATTACCATATGCCATTTGCAGAGGTGCCCCGAAGACCCGCAGCAACTCGTCCAGCTCCACTGTTTGCTGCACCCGCTGTTCCACCTCATTATGGTCCACAGCCCGCTATCCGAGAAATCCACAAGAATGCGTGGTTAAAACGACATGCCGCGAGTGAGAAGAAGGGGACACCGTTGATCAAGAAATTGGAAAAGTTTTGGGTAGTCTTCTGTGTTCACGATGACACGGAGGCATTTTTGGAATTTTACGCTGAGCCGAAAATGTGTGCTGCTCATAAGCCTTTGTCTCGCATTTCTATCAACACATGTCTCCATGTTTCTCCTTCCATCATTGGACAAGACAACGAGTTTTCCTTCGCTGTTAGTCTTCCTTCTCAAGTTATTCGACTTACGGCAGCTAATTGGTACAATTTCAGTGCTAAAGCATCAAGTATAACTAGATCTGTTTCGAAAACGTGTAGCATAGTTAATTTTTTGATTT
Organism: Ceratophysella sigillata; assembly: GCA_034693865.1. Classification (NCBI taxonomy): domain Eukaryota; kingdom Metazoa; phylum Arthropoda; class Collembola; order Poduromorpha; family Hypogastruridae; genus Ceratophysella; species Ceratophysella sigillata. The sequence goes on from JAQFXY010000147.1 coordinate 32,733, forward strand.
CAGGGAACAAATGCTTGAGTGGGTGGAATCTCTTCAAGGGAAACTTCGAGAGATGAATATTTTGAAACCTAAAGAAAATCTCTACTCGGCGCTCCCAGAAGCTCGGAACTTTACTAATTTGAATTATCCGATTGGTGTTGTCGGAACCGGTTCGTACCGAGATCCAAACTCACCACTTCCTCCAACACCACCCCTTCGACCTGGCGCCGCTCAGGGGAATCAAGGTATGACAAACCTAGTTTTACTTTTGTAGCCGTTAATTCCGAGGATTATCGAATCTAATGTTTAAGTACCATTTATCCTTGCCGCAGAAGAAGATCCGTTTGCTATTTACATTGATACGACTCGATTCCTGGAAGTGAATCAGCCCCCACCGCCTGCTAGTACAAGCGGACCTAGTCGTAATCTCAACTTGAACTTCAGTAGTCCTAACGGTTTTGTGTTTGAGCCTTCGGAGGCCTCAGCTTTAATATACGTCAAGCCTTCTTCGACCGGAGGTTCATCTTCCAGGTCAGTTTGGGAATCGAATAAAAGACATCAAGAATCAAGATATGCTATAATACGAGGGTTTACTAATAATTATATTTACGTGTTTGCTTTCAGCAGAGACGGAAGTGGAAGTGATAGTGGAAACGGGAGCGGTGGAAGTCTAACTAGTGTCGACATTAGCAGAATGTCCGCCCCTCCAACGAGGCCCTGTCCATCTTCGTCGAATCATGCTTCCAGTAGTGAAAGGACCAAGGTTAAGTTACCAGTCGGGCCTCAGACAGCTAAATCCGAAGCTAGCGGCGTCACCTACACCACAGTGGTACAGATTGGTTCTGAGGTAATTCGTGGCGGTCCTTCAGCTCCACCTGTGTCTACAAATTCTTTCAGCTCAGCAATCAGTTCGGTTGATAGCTTGTCTTCGTCAATCACGTCAATTGCAGTTCAAGATCCTGAACCAGTTCTCCCATCTTCATCTAACCGTCCCATAGTAAAACCAAGACCAGAAGCTACTCTTGACAGCTCTTCCTTCCTGGTTCCTGGATTCTCGCCGAATTCTTACGAGCGACAACTTTCAGCTCCTCCTCAGCTAGATCGTACTTCATCGTCTTCCGAAAACCTTTACGAGCATCTTTATATTCCTCAAAATTCGCTCTTAAACACAAGCGTGGTTAGAGCGAATAGTGCTAGAAGCACTAGAAAAACTAGAGAAGTTTCGCCGCCAGTGGACGACAGTACTGATAGCCCGCCTCCTCTGATCCCACGCAATCCACAAAGCAAGAGATTGCTGAAGTGAGTACCTAAATTATGACCTTTTTATAGCCACCACAACGTTTCTCAGCATAGCAATCTATCGAAAGATGATTTATCCAATATGAAGAGGTCTTACTAGGTAGTTGCATCATTTTAATTTTGCTGCCATTGCAGGGGAAATATCTCCACACCGCAGAGATCATCTTCTTTGAGTCGTTTGGAAACCTCAGGTTTGAGCTTTACAAATGATGCAACAAGGAGCAACAATGAGAGCAGAACTGAGGGAATCAGCGATATACGGCAGATTCGGAGACACCGAACTCCTCGTCCGGACATAATTCATCATGACTTTTCGGAAAGTTCTTCACCGGAGGTATACATTTGTGATATATGTGATATTCCAAAGGGAAGTATTGTAGTTATTTACTTCGTGGTACTACTTAGTTTGTGGGTTTCCTGTTTCCAGAATTACCCAATGGAGTCAATGATTGGAGTCCGAAGTGGCGAATATCGAATTCGGCGAGAGGAAGTTCCAACTCGTGCCAAGGGACTCGAGTCTGCGGCAGCAAGTCCGGCCCAAGCATCCAACTCAGGAACTTCTGAAGGCGGAGTGAGTGGGTCGTGGTGCTCAAGTCATGTTCCCTTGAAGGAGCAGCAAGTGATACGCCTGCAATCTGAGATTAATCATCCAGGAGGAGTCCGCGTTGTGCTCAGGAAAAAAGACTGCATTGGCAGTATTGCATTCGTGGACTACCTTGGAGCTGTTTGGTAAGGCCAGAAGCTTGCAGTTTTTCATGAAAATACCAATGCTATTTATAAGTAAGGCCTCTATCATTTTATTTGAACGCATGCTTCAATGTAATTCATGTTTACATAAGTAAGTATAAAGCATTTTATTTAATTACATGAGAAGCAGATAAACCTATAAATTCTTGACCTGCTCCGAGATTTAATAATTTATTTTATTTATTTGGGAACTTCCTAATGACCCTGCTAACAACACAACAATTTGGTGCATGTATGCTCTGGTATTCAACATTCCTCCTTGTCATTTATATTTTTCTGATTTTTTTCCAGGATTGCTGGTTGGAAACAACAGCTACATCCTGTTTTATACTATGCCTTTCACGTGGGGGATCAAATCAAGAGAGTCGCTGGAGTCAGTGTACAAAGTAGTGTAGAAGCAAATAGGGCTATTAAAATGGCATCATCAATGCAAGTAAGTCTACATTCCATGAATATCAATTAAAGACTATTTACATTTGTTGATTGCGGCTGGCATAAATACTTTTCTGACTATAGGTCGAGTTCATCGTTCAGAGACTGCCATATGGCAAAGTGTTTGTACTGAAACGAAGTCGAGAGGGTGAACCGCTCGGCCTTATCGGCATGGGAAATTCGGGAGAAGTGCTTGATGTTGTACCGAATGGATTGGCAGCTGGACAGGGCTTGCTACCCAAAGCGATTTCGGCCGACGGACAGGCCCCTTGCAATTGGTACCTAACTGAAGTGAACAATCGGCCACTCAATCTCTTAGCACGGGAGAATGAAGTGCGGGAACGACTCAATGCCGTTGGGCGAGAGATCTCCATCCTCGTCCAACCTTCCGATTTAGTCAAACACTTACGAAAACAGTTGAAGTCCATGAAGGGGTACAAGGACTACCTTGTCATCTGAGCGTGGACTGACTGCAAGGGCTCCCGAATTACTAAGCTTCCATATCTCTCCAGTCAACGAATGTTAGAGACTTAGGGATAGCAATTGTTAATTAGGAATTGTATTAGCACGTACGCAGTAGTATATGCAGATTCCTTCGTTTCACTTACTTGGTCAACTCAAGCAGCTTAAACCATTATTGCCCTGTAATATTTTAAACATTTGTTTACGGTTTCGTGTTTGTGTTATCTATTTGCATACACAGTAGCCAACAGCCAAACCTAAGGAATTCTTTTAATACTCGACAGCTCTCACAGTGCATAAAATATGTAACTTTCACCATTTTTTGAATAACCAAAACCTCTTTTCCTTGAACAGTGATTCTGCTATGATGTGAAACACTGCAATGTTGGGGTATTGCCATTAACTTACTATAGCAAGGTTCATTAAACACTTTGCTTTGGTAGCTAACCACCGTAAAAATGATAACCTGAGAGTGTCAAAAATCTATTTTTAATGTTTCATGTCTTTTTATACTTTTGCCTCTATTTACTCATGTTTCTCTGTAAACTGTTTAACCAAGTATTAACCTAACCCAACTAGAACTCATACATATCATGGTCTACTCCCCATGTTTACCTTTAAACTTAACCATTGTTTGATACACACAGCTGTGAAGGGCAGTGACGAAACAACTGGCGATTTTGGTAATTCGCCGAGTGACTTTTTCAGTTCGTCAGTCAAGGCCTACAGTGTAATTGATTTTATTCTGTGTGATAAGAAAAAAGCTAGAAACTGAAACCATGGATTTGAATCATTACAGTAGCCACACTTGATGACTCTTGTTACGTCACTGGTGGAAGACCTTATGAAATCACTTTCAACCGTGCATATACTCACTAATTTATTATTTCATTAACTCATTTTCTGTATGATTTTGTATTTGCAGCTACCTTTCCATTGCAACCTAGAAATAACTATTGATTACTATTACATATTTTAAGGTAATAAATAGGAAGATTATTATTCTTGAAACGAAATGTAAAGTTTTCAACGGAATGACGCCCAGTCTGGGCCACAACTATTTTTAAGTCTGAAATTTTGAAATCCTATGCCCTTAACTACATTTCATCTCTATTGTTTAGAATAATTTATTTAAGCCAATTTGTATGTGTTTTGTAATTTCAACTCGAAATTATCTACACACTACCTTCAAGTCGGTAAGGGCAGCTTACTGTACTCGGAAATAAATAGAGACTATTGTAATAATTTTCGTTTTGCGTGACGTCTCGGCAAACTTTGTATAAGCATAGTCAGTTTTTATTTCTAACGAAAAGCGATATCACTAATTTTGGTAAAATCGGAATGTTGTATTATTCGTCCTAATATCAGGCTGAGCCAGGGTCCTCGACAAAGCTGCATCGTTTTCATTGCATATCTGCATTCCATTATAATTTGCATATGCAAATCCATTCGCTCCCACTGCTTGCCTCGTGCAGTCATATACTAATTTATTCAAGCTTGCTGACCTGATGCGGAGTCAAGGACAAGTCATCAACCAATGGCTTCGAAGCGACGTTTTCTAGCCCAGCTTCTGGTCTAGCATCAGATTTCAGATGCTCCCTGTGTCTTATAAAATCTGTCTTCCTGGACTGATACTGATCCAGTATTTTGAGGGAGTTTCGAAGCAGTAGGTGGTCTCTGTGGAATCAAGCTAGTGCTATTGTGCTATTGCGTACTAAACAGGTACGAGCACTGGATTTCAATTTTCAATTCTGCAGTTTCTGAGTATTGATTCCTGATGAATATTAATTAGTATAGCAGAATTTTTACTTTAAATCCATCAATTCACCGCAAGCTCCGTTAACCGGAAGGGTAAGACAAAGTTTTTAGCAAATATTTGTATTGTTTTCATGATGGACGAGTTTGGTTCCACGAACTCAGGCCTCTTTAAAATTAAAAAAAATATTTTCTCATTGCAAAACATAATGCAAAAATCAAAAGATCAAAACCACCATTGTAAGCATTAGTTTAGTGCCTTTAAAGTGCCAATTTGTGCTTAACTTGTTGACAATGAAGAAATTCAAATGCATAATGCATACTGTGTCAACACATTTTTGTAATTTGTAATTATGTATATTTACATGTCACGTACACTGTACAGTCGTGTCACTCGTTTTTAGTTTTAGATCATTGATTTTTGTCAATATTAAAGTTGAACATTTTAATGAGGCTTCAAGATGGAGGTGCCGAACTCGTCCTTTCTGCATTTTACGGTTCTTAAACGGTGCATGCACAGATAGATATGTTAGAGTAAAGAAAAGGGAACATCATTATGTGGCGTCCAGCAGAGTTGCTTTCATATTGCTTCAATAAGCCATATTAGCTTACATTTTTCTCAAAGCCCGGCGCTTGAGCCTGATTTGTTGAAGTTAGACAAATTCCAAATTCTGTTGAAGGCAAAAATATAATAGCCAAAGTTCTTCCCATCGATATTTTATCTGAAAATCTATTTTTACGAAAATTGATTTTGTAGTTTTACGAAAATTGATTTTGTAGTTTTATTTTTACATATTCGATTAACTATGTACATGTACGTACATGTATATTATATGCATCCTTAATTTGAAAATGGCTCCCGATTACCTGATTCAATTATTTCAACAAATATTTTCTACCTTTTTCTCCATTTCAGTGCTTAAAATGAGAATTATGAGCCAATTGCCCTTACAACGTTGCCCATTTAACTTGCTCTGAGCCGGTGTAGGCCGACTCGAACCACGGATTTACTTCGGTGTTCCAGGTATGGATGGAAACATTCTGGGAATATTTTGTAATTTGCAAATAGTAAGGCACCAGGCTGAGTACAAACGCTCACATTCACATACTCCGATTTAGCATATTAAACTAATCTTAAGCTTAACTCCAAAAATCCACTATTCGTTTCTATATTTCACTCAGAAATGTGAGACTTGTCGCTTTATGCAAATTGTAGCTGTTGCTTGCCCATCTTTCCATCGAAATATTGATTAGAGAGAGCATGTAAGATATAAGTCACCTAATTCTGTATTGGTCCCAGTTCTGCTGACGTTATTGTACTATGATACTCATCACACTTCAAAATGCTGAAAAACGATAAAAACGCATATTTCTACCAACAAAAAACGGTGTATTAGTCAATTAGTAGGAGTTTGGTTACTGAATGTGAATTTAGCCTCGTAAAATTACAAATCGACTAGACATGTTAATGAAATTAGTAAGCATTTGCATTTCTTTTTCCTTTACCGAATTCACTTGAGCTTCCGACTGCTTCAGCATAAAGACATTTATAAGCTCTATCCTCTATCCCGTTCAAGAGATTTCGATACTCGGAATCGGAACACATATTTAATTCCAATTCTTGACAAAAATGGAATATGCTTTACTACTTATCGTCCGTTTGCCCCTATGGTTTTACGTCATTAATTTATGCTGCACAAGAAGCTTATAAATATATGTACTATGCTTTGCTTTTCCCTTAGATGTCGCTCCCTTCTTCCCCGCCCCGTTCGGATGACGAACTGCTCAGCTCCGATTCCGAAGAATCCATTTTAAGCTCCGAAGACTATATAAGCCCTCACAGTATTGCCGTAGATGAGGCGGAGCAGCTGGAAAGCTACTTCCAATGGTTCCCAGATGTCCAAATCCACAGACTTGCTGATCAGGAGAAAAAGTTGGAATATTGGACTGACGATTTGGACGAAGACTTGATGCTGCAGGTTCCGATCAAAATAAGTCAAATGATGATGGCAGGGTTCTATGCCTGTCTTCGAGGAAACTTTTCCAAAGCCCAAGACTTGTTCGACAGCACTCAACGCTACATTCAATCCGAGCTGAATCTGGGCGGAGATCCGTTCCTCATTGAAGCGTACATGTTTCTTCTCAATGCCAATCGCTTGATGTTCCTGAAGAGGCGTGGTCAGGGGAATGGGGTTGAGGCAAGCCTCTTGTTCCAGAAGACCATTACGATGGACCTTTATCCAGCTAAGAGCAAGGCTGCCCTGCTCGCCATGAAAGCCATATTCGTAGGACACTTGGGACTGAACCGGAATAAGCTGGCGATGTGGCGAAGGGTAACTCACTTTGCATATTTCCAACAGAATTATATGTATTTTAGGTTTAATGGAAAATGAGAAAAGCTGTTGACTAGCCTTAAGCAATGTGAATCCGCAATTTACATATTCACAATCCAGCATTCATGTCTAAAATATAAACATAAAATATTTATAATTCCAATGGCTGATCAGCTCAATGTGTAGAGCAAAGTATTGAATAAATCATTCCAATTGCGTAGGTCATTCAACTGGACCCAGAAACACTGGATTGGATGCACTTCTTTTATCGTGGGCTCCGAAGCGTGCGTCGAGAGAGAAATCACCTGAGCTTGCCTTCCGACGAGGAGGTTGACGTCTGCCACAAAGCTTATGAAATTAATTCCAACACACCTGCAACCGTCTTCGACATGACCAATCTCTACGACGATATTTCCAGAGTTTATTATGCAACTGGTGTTGAGCACAGTATGTGGAGAGATATGGGAAAGGCGAATTTCCTCAAAGAGCTCACCTACTTGGCCACGTAAGTTTCGATTTACAAAAAAGTGTGCATATTAAAATTCTTCAGATTTTACTCTACCCAAACTGGTACTAGTTATTGTTATTACTGATTTTACGTAGACGTTCTTGCGAACTTAATCCGCAATCCATTCGAGCCAATATCCGCCTTGCTGACGTTCTGGCCGGCTCAGGCTTCGAGAACATGGAAGTTTTCTACGAGTGTGAGGAACAGTATCTCAAATGTCTCCAGAATTGGCCAAGAAGTTCGGAAGTTTTGCATAAAATTGGAAAATTCTATTACCGCTCCCCACAAGTAAGACAGACTTCCATTGATTTTTCCCTTTTCTAAACTTGTTCTGCTGTAGCTTGGAGCAGCTGCGCAATTAAGAATTATTTGACCGCAGGGCAATTCTGGACTCCGGAAAGGAGTTGAGTTCATGAAGCGGTCGCTGGAGCTGGGTTGGGACAACTTTGCATGTCTGATGGATTACATTCGGGCCCATGTTCGGCTGTCATCTCCGCTCGAGCACACCATTCAAATTATGGAAGAGATAATTCCGCTGTATCGCTACAAGCCAGTTCTCCAATCCAAGTTGTATCATGGGCAGGCGAGTTTTTATTGGCAATTGAATAAGCCCACTTTGGCAGCCAGACTGTGGCTGAAAGCTATTGACACGGATCCAAGCTGCCTTGAAGACGGGAATCTATGGGTAAGCCTGTTACAACAAACATTTTAGGGAAGCAAGTTTACTATGTAGCAAATATTCTGCTTTTAGTAATTTTTAATCAACCTTGATTAATTGGAGTTGCTGATCCCTTATATAACTGACATAATTTGAATACCCTGTGCAAAGTAGAATACCCATTGACCACATGTTCGATTTCAGGAAATCATGACCTGCGAGAAGTTTTTCTACAAAATGCGTTTTAACAATGCCTTCCACGCCGTATGCTCGGCGCTCTCAGAAATGCTGTCTTACGAACATCGTGAATCATTTGGACCCGACCTCTTCAAAGCCATGAATAAGAGCTTCCAGTCATATCTGAATTTTCTGAACACGCGGAGGTTAATGCAGAAAAGTAAAAGGGACGAAGCCAATGCTGTTAGACAGGGATCAGGGTCACGGGCAGTTGGATACGTGAAGAGCTCTGCTTACTACAAGAGTGAGGCTTGCCCAAGCAAATCCTGGAAAGTGAAAAGTGGATCCAGCTACCCAAATACATTATCTGGCCGAACTTGTTCCAACTGGGCAGCTCGAACTAGCGAAGACGATGCGTCCAGCATTACTTCTGCCTCTACCGGATCCCACTTCACATTTGATTCGGAAACTTTGAAATTGCTCAACATCAGCAGTGCTAGCTCGGCTTACTCGGAACGCTCCAGCTCCAGGTCATCTGCTTTGGCTCGAAACAGTGCTCGATTCTCCAATCCCAAGTCTCCAGCCCGGAAGTAAGTTATGCTTGAATATTGGAATGCATTATTGAAATGCGGAATTTTAAGCGCTCTCGTTGTAGCTCTCGTGTGTTTAAATGTATAACATTTTTACAAAGTTCTTCGAAAATGTTATTGTGTAGAAATATAACTACCGAGCAGGCAGTTATATTTATAACTTCCAGGCTAATTTTCTCTGTAGGCCAAGCTAGAGAAATTCCAGATATTGAATTGAGAGTTTAAGGTTTGAAAATTCATGCATTCATAAGCATAGCATTTACGACGATAATACCATAATTGCCAATAAGTAAATTAATCATTTTGTTCGCTCCTAACCTGTTAGGTCTGGTGGTGCTCTTAACTTTGACACGGACAACAACTGGCGCTCAAAATGAATAATCAATGGACTACTATTCGTGCCTGCTGCTCTGACCCGATGATTTTCAAGTCAACACGGAATTATTCTTGCCCTTCGCACTGCCTACAATTAGTTTGGTTCATTATCAAATGCATTAGTGAATCATTAGCACATTTTTCAAGATAGGAAATAGTTTTTTTAGTATTAAGAATGCTGTTTTTAGCTGTTGTGTCTAAAATCTAAAACTCAATTGAGGAACCCCATCAGTCAATTAGTTTTTGAACGACCAACATTTAGTGTTGAACTTGTTTTTCTAATATTATATCGGTCGTAATTATGTATATTTAAGACGTGCCAAATGGGGAATTTTGGAATTGGAACTCAATTGTTTGTTAGTTTGTTATTCATGATCGTTTGATTTAAGATTTTAGCCTTAGGGGTTTCGATTATTGATGAACTGTGTATGAATAAGTAGCTTTGTTGTTCCAGAAGTAGCATTTACGGATGTTGCTAGAGAACTGGTTAGATTACGTGTTATATCTCTCATGAACTTTATATGGACTTTAGCTGTTACTCAATAATTATTACAATACAATAAAACATCAAACAATGAATTACGAAATACTGTTGGGTTTATTTGAATTTTATCTACAATCATTTATAGTGTATTGGGTATTCATATTTATTACGTTTGGTTATATACAAGCTCACAAGTTGGTATGATGAGAGTTTATACAATTAGAAAACGTAGAATTTCTTCTTTTAACTGAGCTTTTAGAAAAGAGTTACCTATTTGTAGTCCTAGTGGTTTCAATACTTTCAACTCCTCAAGTTCGGATTTGTACAAACGGGTTTTTACTTTGGCCAAATTCTACAGATTTTTATGGATTTGAGTATTTTTTTAAACTATTTCCTTGAATATTCGAAGGTACAGTGCATACATTAATACACATTCTTTACATCTTCCCGTGCTTAAACAATGATGCATGAATTGTCCAAAAGTGACCGTTCTTCCTCCGTGCAAAACACATTCCAAAGGATATGTATAGTATTATCTTAACTAGGTACGTTGCTTGTGAACGCAACACATAGCGATTCAAATTATAAATAAAACTGAAAGGCGTGCTCCTCCTCAATCTTCCATGCAATTAGAAAATCAAACCGCCGAAGAAGGATGATCATAGTAGCCAAAAAAATGAATAATTTACTTTCAGATTAATTTACTTAAAAATCAATAAATAAATTCCAATTCCAAACAAAAATTAAAGTAATTCATTCACAACTGAATCAAAGTAACGCAAGTAATAAATAAAGTTCCGGATCGTATAATCTCAATTCACTTCAGTCCGAAGTTTGTCGTTGTTCACGAGTCACAGAATATTAGTATAAATCAAACTGGTAAGAGATTCAAATGCAAGTACTCTACAGATACGTTATAACTAAATCAAAAGCACACACAGAATTCTAACGGTGATGGTCTGCGACTGTCGTACTACGATATTAGCGAACATTGGAATGGCAGCTGCCCGACAACGGAATTCTACAAATAACTATTAGAAAATACACTGATTGTTCTTCCTTTCATAAAGTTCCATAGAGGTATAAATAGAGACAACCCGTGGTATTACAAGTCTATACAAAAAGTCTTGGGTAGAAGAAGTCAGCATTGGACCGAGAGAGGTCAACGGAATGTGGTGGTCTTTGATTTGGTTTCCATAGTCAAAATTGTCAAAATGGTAAATGTAACGAAAAAACATACAAAAAATAAACTTCTGATCCCAAAAAGTATGGATACAAAAATTCGGGTTTACACAAAACTGGTTATTAGACGGCTTCAGCAGGGCTTTGGAATTCACTCAGAGCTTGGATCGGATTTTGTGCTTTCTTCTGTGACCCTCGTCGTACTTTAGCCCGAACTTCCTCTGGCTTCTCCCGACGGACAAGCGGCTTTTTCTCTGGTGCTTTCATTTTCCATACGACAATAGGAAGCTGAAATGATTGTACAAAAACCGATAGGCAGTTAGAAATCTGCGAAGAGAAGTAAATCACGGGCAAGTCACACAGTAAATACATAGTAACAAACTTCAAAATAAACACGACAAGTGTTAATACATTTACATGGCATTGTACTGATTGTGTAGTGTTTGATCAACCAGATTTATAGAAAATTCTGCAGGTTTGGGTTAGGAGTTTGGTAAACAGCCGTGAGTGAGTTGCTATTCACAAATACGAACGTTAATTCTAAAGTTAAGTGAAGTCTGATTTGGTAATAATTATAAAATATTTACACATTTTTCAATTTCAATAGGGTACCTAATATGATCCTGCAGCAGACAAACTGCACTATTAAAGTTCGGCGTCATGACTAGGAACATCCTGTCTTTGATTTCAAAAGCATTAACTGCTTGATTTAGTATGAACTGATTCATTGGGTATTATTTCACAAGGCACAACAACTAAGAAAACACTCTCTCAACTCTCAACACGTGAACACAAAAGTGAAATGAAAATACCAGATTGACTCCGTACAAAACGGAGTATGATGTTGTAATAGGAAAATAGTAACAGGAGGGATCAAGATTGTCAAACCCTGATTCTGTAATTCCCTAATTCACTGAAAAGTAAAGGAAGGTCAGAACGAAGAGCATTTCTTCTTTTGATAGAGAGAATATAGCTTGGTACTTGGAAACAAAAGTCTGGTGTCCCAAGGTTCTGTTCAAATTAACTTACCGACAAAGTTCCTTCTCTGGGATATTTTGTGGAAGCAACATACGATGCCTTGACAGTGAGGACCACAGCATTCATCAAATTCTTAGCTGCTTGGATCAGAGAAGTTGCAGAGTCCAACTGGAAGATAAAAAGTTGAACATTGAACATTAATTTCTGAAATCACACTTTCATATTTGTGTCATCGCCGATAGCTCACCCCAGAAACAATCAGTTCTCCACTGATATTTTGTACGTCAGCTTTAACTTTAGACGTAATGTTCAGCTGATGACAGTACAGTGCAATGCGCTGTAGATATGCCAACAAATCCTTCTTCGTTGAAGATTCTGGACATTGGTCAGCAATTTGTCGGGCCAATTTATCCAGTTTGGTTCCAGCTTCGGAAATCTTTTTAGCTGCGTTGATAACATCCATTGTGGTTCTCAATGGCCCTCGTCCTCTGAAGAAAACAGCCCAATCGACACATTAGCCCCTAGCGTTTTTATTACGGCATAATTAGTCACTCCAAATATCACAATGAGTTACCTTGTGAAATCCGTCATTTCCATCATAATCATGCACATGTGCTTGGCAATGACAATTATGTCATTTCCAGTGTCATCCCATTTCGCCACTTCTCTGTCAAACTTCAACTTCTCGGTACGGAAGCTCTCTACTTGTTGCGCAATTCTCTCCTTGTCCTCCTCCGTCATCTTCTTCATTGCTTCCTGTTAAGTGCATTACAGGGTAGTTACAAGCAACAATAAGATTATTTATATATCGCAATTGAATAACGTATATCATGAGCTACAAACCTTTGCAGTTGTAATTCCACTGATGTTTGGATATTCATCGACCATATGATCCGTTGGTTGGGTGGCTAAATGTTTGAAAAACAAATATCATAATCTATACCATGCATACAAGAGAAGAGAAAATGGGCGGAAGCTGACACATTTAATATTATACATACACTTCTTGCTGCCAGTTTCAGTGTAATGCTCATCGAACTCCACGTCGTCTGGGTCCAGCTCATCGTCGGCCTACAATCATACAAATATTTAATAGAAGAATGTCGAGGAAGTATAGAATGCTAATACTTTAATACACGTACTCTATTCATGAGGACGGCCCGACGAATTTCACGCACTCCATCGTACACCAAACGTGAAGCATCAATAAATTCATTCTCGTCAACATCTTTGGACGGGTTTGAAGACAAGGCCTCCACAGCGACTTCAACCCTTTGTGCGAAGTTTGGCATCACTAAAATATCAAAAGAGTAAATACTCAAAGTTGGTCCAATGCAGCCTTTTGCAAAATAAGAATTAAATATTTCACCTTGATCGCGGAGAACTTTCACTGCCTCAAGAACTCTTTCCACATAGCCAACACCCGATTCGTAAATACTCATTTCGGCGGTGACAACATTTGCAACTCGAGATGCCCGTCCACGAATCGCTCCTGCTGTTCTGTCCAAAGAGTCAGCATCCCCTTCTTGCAAGGCCAACACGCATTTATTCACATCTTCCAAAATGTGATTTTCTGGAAATATGGCAAATCAAAAATTAGCCCCTCAGTACCAAGTGAATATAAGCCTATATGTACTAGGAATATTTACCTGAAACAGCTAGAAAGTCATCGATAGTAGTTATGTCATCCACTGCTTCAGTCAGAATTCGTACTTGATTCTCCCAAGCTTCACGGAATACTTCCATGTTCTCCAAAGCAACTTTGGATTTAGGACGTGCAGCCAAAATCCTAGCAGCGTTAATTACTTGCGGGCATAAATTCTCAATCTGAGAGGCAGCATAACGTACCATCTTCACTCCATCCTCATTACCCGACATACTGCAAGCCAAATTGGCGACCTGCAATTTCAATAGTATTATTCATTGTTGCCTAACACATTCAAAGTATTACGAAGAGTTTTTTCAAATTAACACACCTCAACTAATTTATTGGCATGTTCAGTGAAAACTTGTGCGTAATCTTCAACTTCCTTCTCATTTCCAGCTTTGGCAGCCTCAATAAGAACCAAAAGCGGGACACTTGTCTCGAGAAAGCTAGAAAATCATATCAGAAGTTAGGCCTTATTCAAATCCCTCGTGAAATCGGGAGAAGCGGGTACATACCTATCAGACACATGGTCCACTACTGCTTTTCTTAGCTGTCTTCTCAAGTCCCTTGTTTTACGGCACATGTGAGCAATGGCATGATCCAAGTTATCGCTCTTGTCTTTCTTTCCAATCTGCAATTCAAGAGTCAGTGGAGCGTAACTAAATGAACCCACTTCTAAAACATCCAGGAAATGTAAACGAGACAAGGCTTACATTAGACATGTACTCTGAGAGCAAGTCCTGAAGGGCCTGACGAACGGCATTACACTCAGCCACAATCCGTTCACGTCTCTCATCTCGAGTGCAAGATGAATCTGCCATTAGAGCTGCTCCGCTGATGATGGATTCCAGTCGCTCTTCCAAATTCGGACGGGTGTGTACCTCATTGTATTTTAACGGTTCCATAACGATCGTCTCCTGTAATTGCATTAATAGAATTACCATACAGATGCTCTTTAACGTCAAACTCAGGCTCAGCAGATTTGCATGATATAGGAGAATTCATCAAGTCTTACGTCAAATTCATCCAAAGCAGCAGCCAACTCGCCTGGTCCATCATAAGGATCACTCACACCCCGACGACCTTGTGTCACATCCGAAATAGTGTTCACTGCTTCACAAACTTGACGAAAGACAAAGTCCCGATTGGCCTTAGCAGCTGCCAGCTCTGGATGACGGACGTAAACCTTGGATGCGGTCAATAGCATTGTTGAATGTTTCTTGAGAAGAGCACGAGCAGCTGCCAAGTCATCTCTGAGCTGCGGATCCTTCAACTCCTGCTGTCGTTTAGCAGCGGCCTGCATGAGTTCCGTAGCATTCCTTCCAAATGCTCTAATACTATCCATTAGTTCACCCTGACTGGAAGCGTTTTTCAGCATCTCCAAATCACCCTTAACCTTTGTTTACAATCAAACCAGATAAGTCAAGGAGCAGACCACAATACTTGATTGCAACACCAGTAAAGATTCAAGTAAGCCCTCACCACTTGAAGAGACTTTAGCAGAAGATGAACATCAACCATGTCTGCAAGAATTAGGAGCCGAGTGACAGCCGACAGCAGATTTCTTGCTGCTCGAACCATATTTCCGCGTTTCAGAGAGGAACATGGATCATCGGCAAACTCTCTCGCTGCCTGACTCATTGCCTCACCTAGCGTAGTCAAACATTGACTGAGTTGAAGCGTTACACGGTCAACACAATAAATTACATCTGCACAAATGAATCCAGACTACTTACCCGTTTTCCTAACTTCATCCACAGCCTCCAACATCTCTCGCTTTATGTCAGGATTCTCATGTGCAATTTGCTCGCCACGTTCAACGAAATTCTCAGTGGCTTTCTCCACAGCTGCAACGAGAACATGAGCTCGTTTGGACCGACCCTTCTTCTTCTTTGACGGGCCTTTGGTATTTACAAGGGTGGTGACCTACATAGACGCGGATAACGTTAAAGGCATGACATTAAATAGTGGGATAATAATCTGCAAGCCAGGGAAGCAGTGAGTTGGAGCACATGCACAATGCTAAAATAAACGATGGCAAAAATATAGCGAACCTGCATAACCAAAGGCTCAAGAGTCAGTTCGACTGTACGAGTGCGGATTTCTAAGTTCTTTGGATCCCATTTTAGTTCAATTTGACCCGTAACCAGGGTCTCCGAACTGAATCCAACAGTCATCTTGCTCTTTTTAACTCACACAGACAGGTGACAGGTTTACAAACGGATCAAAGACACCTTGGGAAAAATAAAAATAAAAATGTGCATAAGAATGTGGGTGACGTGATGAGCGTAACACAGTCGTGCTAGTAGTGGAGTTATGTAGCTATTGAGATGGGAGTGTAGAAACCAAACGCTGAGTATAACAAGGACAAACTCAATGTGTAAGACACACTGTTAATGGTTCTTTTGTGCAAACACAAATAACACAGGATGCAACACGACAGAAAGATAATGGTCGCAAAGAAAAGTTATGACTTGTGGGTGACATCATCCGAATAATCATGACAGATGACAGAGGTGCAGCACAGAACAATGAGCAATGTTGGGATTCCTCAGCCTCTAACCTGAATCACCAAAGGTTCTAATGTCCGCTCCACAGACATTGTTCGTATTTCCAAGTTCTTGGGATCCCATTTCAAGGTCACATTCCCAAAGTGATCCAGTGTCATTTTATTCTTAGTTCAAGACGGTAAAGAGTATACTAGACCAACACGTATAGAACTACAAAATCATAAACTCGGTGGCTTCTCGCTACCTTTTATATAAATTCAACTGAATAAACGAATCCAGGAAGAATTCTAGTGGTTTCAGTCACCCCCAAAGTGAATGTTATTGCATATAATTTTAGAAAATAGTTGCATATAAAATTCAAGTAAGTAGATTGTAGCTCTTCAAATAAATTGAGCTATTCCGATCGATGCTGCATTATGGGAGTACTTTAGATACTTGAGAATATTTCATGACAATTAGTTTAAATTAGAACCTAGGATCCTAGATCCAATATAATTAATTTAAACTGGTAAAATTTACGGAGTAATATAAAAGACAAAGCGAATGGGAGCACTTACGTTTAATTATGTTAAGTAGATTCCAATCCAACGTACTAACGTAATAGTTGAGTAAATTCAAGAATTTAAGTACTCGCAGCACGGCTTTTAGTAATACTGATCTTCGGTCAAATACGAGGATATTTAATTGAACAATTGCACGTCAATATAGCTGCATAAACTGGTCACAGCGTCGCCTGTAACATCAAAAGAATCAAAGAATAAGAATTCCTCATATTCATACACTAATACATAATTTGGACAATGAAGGTGTTAAGCTAATTGTAGTCCAATACAACTTCGATTTTTCCTGATAACTTATAACCAACTGCATGCATTTCACGGCACACTTTACCACAGTTGACAGCCAGTTGCCAGTCACCAGTTACGTACCACTAGTACTTGAAGCACTGTGCGCTGTTCCAATTTGAATAGAAAAACATAAATTTAACAGCAAATGTTACAATTTAATCAGTATTAAATTACAAAACGAAATAACTACGACACGTGCGTGCACTGTTTTCAGATATTTAACTACATATAATACTTGAAAAAAAAATTGAAAAACTACCTTTACATACTAAAGTTAAAGTGAAGCTTTTGTCTATACACTCAAATAGCCGTAGCCTGTACTCCTGGCCAAAGGTCAAAGGTCAAAGGTTCAATTTAAACGGAGAAATTCAGAATTACAAATTAGAAAAACGTAAAATGGAACTCACCCAGGATACAATATTAACTGAGTGACGACTGAAGACTGAAGGAAGGAAGACGGTGAAAGGGCGGTGGCGAATTTGTTGACTTGGCCTCCACTTTTTCTATAATCAATTCCACATCCCCTACTCTTTAACATAGATCTTTGCATTGTTCCTGCTTTAAAAATATGGCAAGTCTTCGGACAGATGCCGGAACGTACATTACGAATTCTACGTTGGGCTTGGCCTCAATTCAGAACTCGACCTACCGCATATATCAAGTCTTACTGCGGCAGATTGTTACTTGGGATAATGTGATAAGTTGTTTGCCTAATAAGTGTCAGGCTAGCAACCGCTTCCTTTCCCCGTTATATGACTCATCAAGAGAGCGTCATCCAAAGTGAAAAAGCCTTGAATGCGGATATGACGATGCGAGGACATTGATGCATGCCCCCAATGTCTCTTTTGACCTAGGTCGAATTCATAAGTTGACGATTGACAATTAGCATTTGTTTGTTTGTAGCCCTCCTCCAAGGGAAAGCATATCGGTAAGAAAAGCAATACCCCTCCCCTCCCCTACTATCGAGGGTAAGCCATAGAGCATAAGGGTACATGATCGCATCGGTGAAAAATCGACACCCCTCCCCTCTCTTCGAGGGAAAACTCATCTGCCGCCGCCTCCCCTCAATTCGCTAAATATAGACCAGCCCTCCCCTCACCCTCCACATAACCTGTTAGGGGAAAGGAAACACGGGTTAGCTTAGTTCACGGGTATTCTTGCGATTTGATGTGGTAAGGAAACACGGGTTAGTTAAGATCACGGGTATTCTTGCGATTTGATGTGGTAAGGAAACACGGGTTAGTTAAGATCACGGGTCACGGGTATTGTTGGAGTTTGATGTGAAAAGGAAACACGGGTTAGTTCAGTTCATGGGTCTATTTTGTATGGTTATGAGAATTTTGCCCTTATTCAATTTAATTAATTGTACTTAATTTCCTAGTATATATATATGTATGAGTTTAGTATGTATTAGAAATAGTAAACGGGTTTCCTACCCAATTTCGATAGCCTATGCTTATTATTTGCGCAGTGTTTTTTGTTGCTTATCAGCATCAGATGCCTCGGTTACTAGAATATAGCCTAGTCGCTGCGATCTATGATGGTTGTCGATAAAATAAGTATAATTTCAAACTTTGCATTACGAGCGAGCGGAGCATTCGACCTTGATTTAGCGGAAGATGAAGATACTAAATGCTCGTAACAGTTTGTACGTTTTTCGATTAATTATGATTCTATGTTTTAATTGGATTTGGTCAACCCTTAAAAATATTAGTGGATATTAATAAGTTATTACGCAGAAGGTGACCGTTACCAGCGCTACATACATACATGGACACTCCAAACAATTAATATCACAACACATACTACTGCATAAACTCGCAGTTATTCATAATATCGTCAATACAGGAACAATTACATACATGTACGTATTCATCCATGTAAGTACTTCTTTGAGGACAAAATTAGCAATTTATATGTAAAAGCAGAAAGTAAAATACACTTGAATGAACTTTATATGGAATTGAAATTATTGATTAAAACGAACAGAATAAAATGAAACTTTTATGTGATGCGTTTAATGTAAGCGAATAGTTTAATCTGGTTCATTAATTTTTTTAATTAACTTAATTCATAATATATTTCGTAATGATGGCAATCAGGTATAAGACAGTGATCGGATCCATGTACGTCTACTTACATACGAGTATATAAATCAGCAGCATTGGATCATCTACAACAATTCACATCGATTTAGAGACCTTCTTGTCTTCCTGTGCTGAGCTGTGTTGTATTTGCCAGTGCCAGGATATACATAGAACCGAGGATGCATACTTGCCTTACGCTTGTCGGCCATTACGGACGTGGAAGAAGTGCATTAGTGATGACTGGAAGCATGCGAGTATAATTCCACATTTTGACGTTGGAGCTAGTAATTGCGTCAATCCTGAATTCTACCCAATATTCAGTGAGCACAGTGGACAGTGAGAGGAGGTCTCATTCTGTCTGGAAGGTCAAAGGTCGAGAGAACTAGCTGGTTACACTTGCAGACAGTTACCATCAGTTACCGGGTTCTTTTGAAAAGTTCTAGGTAAGTAAATAGGTTGTACCCACATAGCTATGTACCTTGGACAAGTGACACTTAGGACCAAAATGACCCCGACCCTCGAATGACATTCGTTGAGATAAACTGCTTTCGTTCCAACATTTTGTTTCTACACAGTGATATGTTCAGGTCACAGATCCTGTTGCCTGTACAACTTAAAACAGTTTGTACTTGACCTGTGGCTTGATACTTTGAACTCTGGTGTATGTTGTATGTGCGAAAATTGTTGAACATTGAAACAAAAGTAGTTTATCTCGACGAGGGTCATAACTTTGTCCTGATAATTTTCGTCATCAGGGTCACTTGTCAATGTACATAGTCATGTCGTCATGTGGGTACAATTACAATCTACTTAAAACTTTCCGAAAGACAAGAGCTTAATTTAAGTCCAACCGTGCAATCGTTTACAGTGTACAGAGTGCTGTCATCGTTTTTGGAGACACAGCCTTAAAGTCGGACACCGCGGGAAAGACAAGGCGCATGCCAAGAAGGTCCACGTCCACAAAACAACTGATAATCACAATGGGAGATAGGGGAACAATGAAAGCGGGTAAGGCACAATAATAGGTACCTAATCAAATATTACATGCCTGCGTATAAAAACCTATACATTTAACGAAAGCGATACTTACAGCGACAATTACCACATTGCTATGCGCGTTTAGCGTTTACACAATCAATTAACGTGCGGGTGACGGGATACTGTCATAGTCCGAAACCTCAATGCCCTATGCCTCCGGAGGACCCTAGTGCCGCGTCAGCGGCACTAGAGGACCATCGAAGGGTCCAGAACATTGTTGCATTTTCTTTTAAAAATAATTATTATAATTTTATTTTTTTCATCATAAGTATAAAGTACAAGGCATATTTTATTTTAAATCAGGATTGGCATGAAAAGATCATTGGTATAA
>JAQFXY010000148.1:0-53128 GCA_034693865.1 Ceratophysella sigillata
CATTATATTGACTGCATTCGTTTTGCAGTGATTAATGCGCGGTTAGCAGAAGCCGAAGGCGACGGATTAGCTAGTATTGAATATAAATCAACTAACATTATATTCTACTTAAATCCAGTGTCAGTGAAAGGAAACGCCATTATAGGTATATTGCTTTTAGGGCTAACAATTTTCGTTTATATCAGTATTTTGTTTTTAGCCTTCCGAGATTTATAAAGTAAATGCCGTTGGTTCGAATTCGAACCACTAAAATGAGCCAAGTTGATGACGGACAAACCATCTACTACGATCTACGGAGTCATCTAGGCTGCTGCCGCTGCTCTGCTTCTTCAACAAATTGTGTGTGAGCGGGATTTTGGATGTGGTGTATATTTTTCTCTTTCGGCTTTTGTCGTTGATTGCCCGTCCACCATCCATCCACGTTTCGGCTCAATCTCATTTTCATATCCAGTCTCAAACTCAAACCTCAACGTCAAACGTGCGATTCATCTAAAGTGGACATCCAGTTTGGCGTGTGACCTAACCTGTGACCTGACACCTGCCCACAAGCCAGAACACGGTAGCACACTTGGAACCCGGTACGTTTAAATCACATTATTATATGTTCATTATTGTCCAGTGTAACGTAAATCGTAAACGTCAAACTGTCAAAACTTCAACTCCCACCTGTTTAAATACCTGGCCAAAGTTTTGTCACCTGCTGCACTTAAGCTTCGAAATGAGCCTGACACTGAAAAAAATTCATTAAAAGTCATTAAACAAAAGTAGCTGCTTATCTCGAGCACTAGCAACTTTTGTTCATGTAATTTCTTCGTACACGCCACAGGTCAAGATTGTTTTAATAGGCGAGATATAAAAAAGTTCTAAATTTTCCGTCCGCCGTGTATGGCAAACTCCAACCCTATTTTGGAAGTTTGCATAAGTTAGTACTTTGTACCCTCATTGTTGATGTACCCACGTGTAAGTGACATGACTGTGTCCTTATTACGTTGGGCAGAGTTTTGAAACATGTCTTTTATAGGTAAAGATAAATACTCAGACGCCGGACAAAGGTTGAGCTACGACACTCAGCGAGATAATACCTTTTATTCTGGCAATTTTTCTCCAGAATGTTAGGTTCAAGTCATATGTAGATCCAGTTTCCAGGGGAAACATGATAAGTGTTTACCTGCACTGTGACCGGAACCTGGCACCTCTGGAGAAAAATTGCCAGAACAAAATATGGTTATGTCACGACTGATGAGTGTCATTACTTTTGTCCGGGTCAATTTGTTCATGTGAGTCTAAGGTAAAGAGTACATAACCATGTATGATGAATGATAAGGATTACACGTTACACTACTAGTTCAATTTCAACATCGTTCACTCCAGTTCCAGTCTCCTTTCAATTTCAATAAACATATTACTTAGCACTAAATGACACAATAATAACTATAATAGCCCTCGCTGAAAAAGTGGGTGCAATGTACAATGGTACAGAGTTATTTTAGAACTTGTCTAAACTCCCGAAAACGCTAACACAGTATAAGTCAATTGAACTGGCAAATATGCTCATGGCTTTTTCGTCTCCATTGATATGCTCATTCTTCCAAATAATATTTTATATATTTGTGACATTTTTACATTACAGTTATTGAGTCAGCTAACATGGAAGATTCAAAACAAAAATCAGGAGATTCTTCTGGTTCAGTGTCGTCTGAACCTTCGGATAGTGAGATGGACTTAGAAGAAGAAGGTTGGTTAAAGCAGCTTGAAGATATCAATCTTGGGGTAATCTCAAACATTATATTATTGTTCTTATTTACATAATTTAAAGTAAATTCTATATTTTGTGAACAGTTTTCAAATAAAGACAGTCCATATTTTATCTGCGTATGTGTACAAAATAACGCTTTATTATATACTAAAACGTGAGGTTTGCTGAACGTAGTAAGCTGTGCTCGTATTCTCGGTACACAATGTATGTACATGACTATTGACTAAGAAATATTAATTGTTAATCATCATGAATGATTGAATTAGCTGAAGGAGGATCCCTACAATTATGAACTATGCACCAGCAAGATTGAGATTCTGAAGAAGTTGGGAGAACTAGATGAATTACGAAACGCCCGTGAAGCTTTAAGTAAAGCCTATCCACTCAGCCCATCCCTATGGCTTAGCTGGTTGAAGGATGAATGTGCATTGGTCTTGTGTCCGGAAGAAAAACAACAGCTGAATTTGTTATTTGAGAGAGCTGTCAAGGACTATTCATGTAAGTAGCACAATGAAATGTAATAGTAATAATATTAGTGTAGAAATTATACTATTAGTTCTAGAGTCTTGAACACATTATTTATATTCGATTTATGACTGAGCTCATTTGATTAATGTATGGATTTTGGAAATAACTGTTTTTAATTTTATATAGCTGTAGAAGTTTGGAATGAATACATTCAATTTAACTTGGAAGGCCCAGAAGAGGACGGGAAAGTGGAAAGATGTAGAGACATTTTTGAGCGAGCAGTAGGCGCAGTGGGCCATCACTTTCTAAAGGGCCATGTCATTTGGAATGCGTACAGAGAATTCGAATCTGGAATATCGCAACTGGATGAACATAACAGCAAGTACTTGGCCATTTGTAACCGACAGTTGACAATTCCGCTACGTCGTATGGAAGAAACTTATGCCCTTTTGAAAACTACTATTACCATCGATGAAGTCACTGAAAAGGCACACCAATCTGCTCGGAAACATGTCGATACATTCGAAAAGTTTGAAAGTTATTTGGTAATTAACTTACAAATTAGTTTTAACACAAATAACCTAACCCTTCAAGCCTTTTAACTAACATTTCTGATCGTATTTAGGAACGATGCTCCGACGATGCTTCCAAAATCAAAGTGTACATGGAATACATTGACGCTGTGAACTTGGTTGTAGGATTGCAAAATTGCGTTGCAAGTACGTATTTACATGCCTTGACTTAAATAGATTGGTGATCATATGATGCAGAACTCTATAGGCAGTACTTTCAGGAGCTAATTGTAAATTGTATTTAGGTCTGTATGAGCGAGCTGTTTGTGAGTGTCCTCTGGCAGCATCGATATGGCTCAAGTATCTGGACTTCATTGACGAGCATGTCGATCCTGAGAAATTTTTGTCTGTGGGAGAGAGGGCGACACGAAATTATCCGTGGGCGCTTTCCATCTGGACGAAGTATATGGAGATCATTGAGGCAATCACAAAAAACAAAGACAAAATGAAAGGTTGTTCCTATATCTATTTTTTATCTTTAGTACTTTTCTATTGCTTTACGACGATAACCCACACGCACTGCTGGCTGCAGCACCGTACTGTATTGTGCATTGTACTAAAGTTCATGCTCATAGTTATACTGATTCAGCGTGATCAAACGTTAATATTTTCCACGTAGTTGGGCTTAGTGTTTCAATTTTAACTAAATAAGCCTACCATTGAAATGCACTACTAGGGTAGGCCGTAGTATAAGTCACATTTTCTTGTCTCTTAGAAGATGGAAACAAAGCGCTATTCTATATTTGCTGCTTAAATTACAAATAAGACCAGCTTCAATATCCGCAATACTTATATACTAATACGTATTTTTGTCCTGTTTAGAAGTACTCGAGAGTGCCCTGACTTACTGCACAGCCGGTGAGGTGACCGCAAGTTTGTGGCTGAAGTACATTGAGTTTCTCCGAAGGCGTATTTCATATGACTCGATTGATCAAGCTGACGTGGACCTATTTTTCAATACAACTGCAGCTGCTGAAGCTCATCTTTTGCAATGTAACGCTTCTTACACTCTAATACTATAATTAACATTCATATTTTTATACTTCGGGGACAATTTCATAAAACAAGTGGTTCTTATCAAAACAAATAAGTGAAGGAGGTCGTGTATGAAATATGAAGTGAAAGCGGACCATCTTGGGAGCACTGTTGATTTTACTGTATTACGATTATTAGTTCAAATATTGAGTGGCAAATACGTCGCATTCGTTGGTTACGACTATTTGGTATTTGGTATACGACACAATACATGTAACGATTAAAAATTAATAACGTGGTAGTTCATTTATTTAAATCATTTTGAAAGAAATCCGTTCAAAGTATTGGCTTATAGACAACTTTTTTAACTGTCCATTTTAATTAAATTACAGTGTTGCCCGAGCCTAATGATTACATCTTGGAGATCCTGATGTATTCCGCACGAGTTCAAGCACACATCGACAAATGCATGACTGCTGCTCGAAAATTGTGGTATGAAATATTTAACCGCGGTTATGGACATCGATTAGATATTTGGATTCAATACTATACTTTGGAAGTTCGATATGGAGACCTGAAGTTTGTGAGAAAATGCCTGGAAAAAGGATTCAAGCTTGTTAAAGATTTTCCACGCGCAGTCCTGGAATTGTGGCTTAATTTTGAACGGGACTTTGGAGATGTTGCCGCAATAAAGCGATGTGAAGTTGTCATAGCTACTGCCACTCAAAGTGCAACCGGTGTTCAGTTCAAGGAAAAGCGGACGGGTGAGAGCTCCATAACCGGACCTAAGGCAAAGAAACGTAAAGTGGCAGAAGTCGAAAAACCAAAAGTTAAAGGTAGGTCATTTCAGTATTTTTTTTCACGACAATGGTACTTATTACATTATATAAAATAATGTAATTATTACCAGAATGCAGCTGAAAAATCGGGTTATTTTATTCTCATAAGTCTGATAATCAATGTATTGATCCCATAATTCCATGGAGGTACGAATGTTTGTTTGTTTTCGTTTTCACTATCTATATAGTATAAACGAAAACAAACAGTATTCGAATCTCCTTGCGTAATTCATTCTCTACTTCTATTATGATAAGTTGTAATAGTAGAATGGTTTTATAGTCCGATGCAGTGGCCGAAGTATTGTGAGCGCCAGCTTCCAGTATACATAATCTATTTGGCACAGTTTACTGGAACTCCACAAATGAAGTTTAAATGCTTTGTTTTCTTTCAGGAAACGTGGAACCAAAGATAGTGCATGAAGACGTGAAGGATAGTCAGCGAGTCTTTTTGAGCAATCTGGCTTATTCTGTTGGCGAAGATGAAATACGGCAATTTCTAAGCAGTTGTGGAACAATCATTTCCATCAACGTAGTCAAGGATTATAAAGGCAAGTCTAAAGGGTTTGCCTATGTGAGCTTCGACTCGGAGGACAGTGCCACCCAAGCACTAGCCAAAGATCGGGAACCAATACTTGGCCGAGCAACATTTGTATCCAAGTGCAACTCTAAAGACAAGTCCAACTCGAAGTCAGAAACGGCACCTGAACCTCCGCGGAAGAAGCTTTCGGATAAAAGCAAACTCTTCGTGAAAGGACTTCCACAGTCAAAGTCGGTGGATCAAGTCAAAGAAATATTTGGGAAGTTTGGGGTGATACGCGATGTTCGTCTGGTCACATTCCGCAACGGATTGTCCAAAGGAATCGCCTTCGTGGATTTTGTAGACGATGCAAGCGCATCCACTGCTGTTAGCTCAACGGATGGACTCGATGTTGATGGGTCAAAGATCTCAGTCTCCATTAGTAATCCGCCTGTCAAGTCTGCTCCTGGTAGCTCTACCGAAGGAGACTCTGGAACGACGGTTCGACGTACCCAAAAACCATTTGTGTTCCTTCCACGGGCGTTAAAAATTGCAAAGGAATCCCCTGAAATTCAAACATTGCAAATCAAGGAGGAAGTGAAAAAGGTACCAATGACAAACCAGGATTTTCGTAAGCTGTTTGCGAAGGATTCATAATTAAATATGTTTCGGAGTATTCTTTTGTTCTTGTTATTTGTATTGGATGATTATTAACATTACTATTTACTAGAAAAGTGAAGGGGACAAGGTCAATTGGATTTCAGGAATTTATTATTGGAAGACTGTAAGCACAAAAATAGTAAATAAAGACGTAAGTTGTGTTGGTTGGAACTTATAAACTTTATGAAGCGGTAAGGTTGGAACGCCGATTTCGCATTTATTTGTTAATTTTTATCTTCACAATCGTCACACGATTTTAACTATTCATCTCAAGGTCATCTGCTAACTCGTTTAAGTGTACTCGCCTAGATTGCTCTATTGTGTATTGCATTCTTATTTTCCTGATATGAAATTGGGTCAGTATTTTTTATCACATTAGGTGGTAGCTGCATGGATTGTACGTAGTAATTCATGATACTACAACTTAAGCGTAAAACTTCAAATTGATAAATACATCCTGGACGCAAGAATTTCGACTTTTCTATTATGATTTTAGTCTTTTTACCTTGGTGTATCCAAACTCAAGCCTCTACCTACACCATATTGTAGAGGTATATCCAAACGTTAACGTAAATCTAACATAATGCTGCTGTAATAATAAATAATATGTATGTAATGTATTCCGTTTTCCGATTTAAGCCTGTCTAGACCTACTGGGGGAATACAGCACACGCGCTGGCATGTGGCATATCTATAACATATGTGGTTAATTGATTTGATGATTTATCCGATTTATTTAACCTAGCCTAAGGCTCCTAAATGATAGAAAATGAGTGTCGGGTGTTTCCTGCGTGGAAGTGGACTTCTAGACAACCGAACCCAAAGTCATCTGCGTCTGCACAAGTCCGACTTTGAGTTATGGGGACAGACTAAATCCTGCCTCGTTTTCGCTCCATAATAGTTGCTGCCAATATCAAATCTCGGCTTAAATCACGGTCGAACTGTCGCATGCTTGGACATTGCGTTGGAGCGCGTCACTTGTCTCTGTTGTGTGTGACTTGGAGTGCGTGTGTGGCCAATAATATGGACTGACAGCTGACGCATTTTCAATTTATCGGTACAATAATGGAAGCTGCGACTGACAAGTTGATGGAGCAAACTACGAAGAAAAGAAAACTGGAAGGGGACGCGAAGGATGGGCTTGTGTCAAGCAGTGGCAATGGTAAGTTTCGTGTGTCACGTGTCACATGCATTAATAATTAATACCTGCTGTGTAGGCACACCTGAGAATACGAGCTCATTTCCTAATGAATGGCTCCAAGCACAGGCCATACGTTCATTACTATTGCCGGTCATTTAATTAGTGAGCTAAGCAGTCCGAGTTCATAATTATTTTGGCTACCGAACATCATGTATGTATTCGACCCTATCCTGACACCCGACATCATTTGACGTTAATTTCTCACGAATTCTCGATTGGAGTAAAACTAACCGGACTTCAAGAAATTTTAAAATTTTTTTGATCATAGGGCCAAAAAACAAAATTAGTGTTTGCATCTTTTGAATTTAAGACGTTTTAGACCATTTCTTTAAAAACTTAATTGAAAATATAATTAATTATGTATTGTGCGTAGGTGAGATGGACACCGTATTGGACCCTCACTCGGCCCCCTGGGATTATCAGAAAAATCTTGATCTCCTCAAGATAAAACTTACAAAATCGTCAGTAAAAGTAAGTACACTAAATTGAATTATTGAAAAGAGACAGACACTCGTCAAGCCGTAAGCGTAATTTTAAAACAAAGAATGGGAAAATAAGAGAACAGCAAAACCATACCATCCAAATTTTACTAATCATATTCAATTTCCATGGTCTTCTAGCAACAAGAAAAAATTCGTTGTCTCGTAATGGAGTGTATGTCTATTGGAGAAGAACCCGATCTGGAGAATGCAGAGACCGAAAACGGAGTCTCTGTCAATAGTCCGAATATGGAGGTAAGTCGCATGTACAAATCGAATACTTATCTATAGACAGTTTAAACTTAGTTCTTAGTTCGTGAGATCAAAGCAATCAGCTATGAGGAATAACAGCAGGCCATGCCGCTATGTAATTTTTTTATTTTATTGAAAATCATTGTTTCTTTAGGTGGAGTTACCTGCTATTGTCAGTGCTGAGCGGACAAGGGTGTTATCTCCTGCTGTAATAAAGCAGATCATTTATCTGATGACAAGATTTAAGAAGAAAGTTAGTGATGATATCAAGAAGAGCAATTTATTGTCAAACGCAGCTGGGGATCCTCTTACCAAGGAACCAGTCTCCTCAAATGTAAGTGGGTTTGAGCGTAGAAATTACGTCGATTCGATTATAGGACGTTCTAATTATTTCACGACTTTACTAATTACTTTACTTCTATTTTCATCACGAAGGAGAAAGCTGTAGATGTTGAACCACGTTGGCTAGGAGTTAGTCGACGCGAACTTGGTGAAATTTTAACTGAATTTGAACAGTATTTCAACAAAGGCTTCTTTGTTTCAGAAAGAGAAAATCCCTTGGACAATGACCTGGTAAGACAACCATTTTTATAACCTGATAGTGATAGTGATTATGCATTAAAAAGCATCATCTTGACACTACTGTTGTCATTTATGCTTGGTTTTGGTTTTAGGTTTTGAAAAACATTTTCAGCTATTTGAAAATGGACTCTTTAACAACATGTCGTGTGGTAAATCGGAAATGGAACACAAATGCAGTTGCCTTCGTTCGAGAGAATCATAAAAGTGTCCTGATTAATAAATGTTCAAGGCAGTTGGATTATGACTTTACCAACACGGAACTGTTTCCTTTGTCAAAATTTAAATTGTACCTGAGATCAAATGAAGACTTCATTCCTTTCTTCAAAAAATATGGTTCACATATTAAGGATCTGCACATTGAAACATTCCGAGATCTTGGCTCGATGCCAGGGGATGAAGCTATACGGAATCTCAATCCTTTAAAACTCATACTTCAAAATGTTCCGTATTTAATTTCCCTGTCAATGAGCGAATTTCAAGCGTCTGTGGTTGACAATCAATTTCTATTGAACAAGGAAGAATTGCGGAAGATCCAGCTGCCACGGGTCAAATTGCTGACATTGTCTGAGAACCAAACTCAACACTGTCTTAACGGTCTCTTTGCCGTGCTTTCAAATTTGAAAATACTTATTCTGAATCATGATGAAAATGAGCCCGTCGACAATTTCTCCGCCATCACAGCTTCTTTGCCAAACTTGAGATTGACCGAGCTTCGTAGTCCGTCCTCCTTTGTTTACCCACTGGATTTTTTGAGAGAACTAAGAATGCACAGTTTTACAGTTCTGGAAATCGCTGTCATATTGGACACCTTGGAACATACGTATGCCTTCAAAGATCTCTTAGAATCCCAGGCACCTAGTTTGGAAAACTTCATCATTCCAGCATGGTCAGTTGGACCAATTGAAGAGCACTTTCGAGTTTATCTTCCGATGATGCCGAGTTTGAAGCGGTTGGAAATATGTGATGAAGTGGATGAAGTCCTCTTTCCGCTGCATCTGTTCGCGCCAGGTCGTATTCCAAAGATCAGAAGCTTCTCCGCGACTCCTAGAATGCTTGAGGAATTCCTTGGGAATGGAGTATATGCACAAGTCGATGAGCTTTATATAAAAAAAAAATTGGATTCAATACAGAACATTGAGGTACTGGACAGAGTTGGTGCCTGGTTCCCAGAACTGCGAAAATTACAAAATCTGTGGACTAATCCAGCTCGGGCGGACACGGTGCCTTTGATTGTCTCAAATTGCCCGAACTTAGAAGATCTAGAATTGTGCTTTCGGTACAATGTCCAAGACAAGGCGCTTAATATCAATTGCGTGTTCGCTGGACTTTCTGCCGACAATACGCGGCTACTGTCCGATATAAAAATTCAAGAATACCCTAACCTTTTGTCCCGTATCCACACGTCTCGACCTTCACTCTCGGATTTGAAAGGTAATAGCATATGACTAGTTGTTTTTAGTTTTCTTATCTATCTCAAGCAGCAACGCGGCCAGGATTCAGTTGATAAGTAGCTCAAATTGCACTTTCTCTTGCTGAGAACGTGCATGACGAGTACAGGGACCGTTGATGACAAATTATAAGCTTTTAAAAAAGTATATGTCCAGTTGCTCAAGTCAAGGTAGAGCTCATATAGGCAGGCAAAATACATTTGTAAATATTTTTTCTAACTCACAGGTCTTTCTAAGCTCAAGCTTCGTTTTTTAAACATGGATCCGCTTACAGCACCTTCTGTAGTCATAGATGAAATTGGAGTAAATTTGGCTCTTCTGCGCTTGCCGCCGCTCTTGGATCTGACGCTAATTGGCCATTTTACGGTAAGACAAGGTCGAAGTATGTAGTTAAGAAAAGTTTGAAGACAATGAGCAACTTTATTAATTTTCTAATCGTGTGTACTCCGTCTCTCTGTGTAGATTGCAGAAGAACTTGCTGGAAGGTTGGTTTCTCACCACAAGAATGTTTTTTTGATGCCAGTACCTCAAACTTTAACATCATGAAACGAGTCCATTCTCGGATGAGAAAATCTAAATGACTGATTAAATAACCCCACCGGTTAGGTTACTCATAATTTATTAATTGGATATTTTATAAGTTGTAAGGAAGTGCTGCGAAATTTTAGCAATGTTCTGTGTGAAGCGCTGAATTCTATGTATCAATCCTTAACTTTTACTCAGACTCAACCAACAACTAAAGCAAAGAAATTGGTGTTTACTGAACTATTTTAACTGGTTTTGCAGTTAAATTACTCAACTTCGTGTTTTTTCACTTGTTCGCCATCAGTTGTGAATTGTTAACATCATCTTGCTTGCTCCGCCCGTCGTGTTCAATTATGAAGACTGGAATTGGAGTCTTACCACTTACCAATGGTATTTTAGTATAATTAGTATTTGTACTAACTTAACGAGGCCTAAAAATGTACTCTCGCTCCATTGAATGTAAAACCTCAAAACCCTTTTCTGGAATGAGAGGCCTTTGTTAACCCGTAAAACGCAATACAGTTGAGTTACGACTAGGGTTACATACCTAGTCTATAAACTAGAAACCCTTTCAAGTTCGAAGCCTCAAGAAGCATTTTGTACTGTACGCGTCCCGTGAGGCTACGGAATGGAAACTTTTTATAGAGATGTGGACCATGTTTTCTTACGCCAAGCAATGTAAAATGTAAGTTTACTGTGTTAATAAGACTTCAATAAAATATGTAAAGCAGTTAAATCACGTTTGGTTATAATGTGCGGGTTTATTGAGCGTAAATGGCAATAAATTGTGACACCAATAGATTATAATTATACATAATACAAGGGCCTGTCTCGACTTTTGACAATGTCAAATTCCAACTAAATTATTCACGAACAACTTGCACCTAAAGAAACTCCAGTATAGTCTCAGCTTTATCAATTACTGAATTCGATACAGGAAGTTGTATTAACTGTATTGCACAAATCACGTCACGCAAACGTCAAATACTCGCTCACACTAATCAGTAATTTAATGTCTCACCAGTTCGGTACAGGCATACATAAGCAGTTGGGCTATTGATCCCAACTAACTAAAATATGACCATCTACAAATACTTTAAACTGATTCATTAATTAGTTACAATACAAAAGTATGGAACTGGAACACTCGCAACTTTGGAATCATTTATGAACTACATTTGTATTTATTTTTACAACCTTCCTATAATGTAGAAGAGTCTCATCCTGAAAAACTCGCACGAATTAATTGTTTCTTGGTTCTGACGTAGTATAAGGGTGTAGTACTCAGATCGTTCTTGGTGTTGATGACGTTCACCGTGACGCGAACTATTATATCTCCATGTCACGTACCCTCTTAGCATTGCAGTTTTTGCAAAGTACGTGCCCATCAAGAGGATAGCATCCACGTCCTTCCGCTTCGGATCTCAATAGTAAACCGCAGTCCTATAAAACAGTTGGGTTAATATTAACATACCCCTAGAAAAAATGACTGACAAATGGTTCAGTTTCAGTTAAATCGAACATTAACGACGAATTAGGTCACTCAAGTTTTAATTAAATATTTTTTTAAATGAGCAATCGATGGGAATACGTATTCAGTAAATATGTTTTACGAACATGTACGCAGAACAACTGTTAAGAGTGAATTGACACACCAAACGAAAACAGTTTGTCATTAATTTTAGGCATAGTAATTTGTTAATTTCAAATAAACTAAACAAAAAGCTAAATATTGGCACACGTCTAGAGACTAATCTGTACCTTGGTGTGTGTGGTGGTTTTGATTTTTTGGTTTCTGCATTAATTTTACGACAGAAAATAAAATGTTGAGATATTCAATAGACCTGAGTATGAGGGACATAATAACCTTGACCTTGACATCGTGCGAAACTGGAGCAAATCATATTATGTCATTCATTAAGGTATTTAATACCACTTAACTTACTTCACATTTATAGCATGACAAGTGAAAACTCCGATCTAAAGCCACTACGCGTACAGTTTCTTCCTTGCCGGACTCTGGTAAGATTGGTGACTGACATACGCTGCATCTTGGAGCGAACTTCCTGAAACAGCACAGATTTGAGTATAAGTATTCATCTAGTTAGACGACTTTTATAAAACATGCATCCCTTTACTTTATCTTCATGCGAGTATTATTGCGCCGTGATTCATGTTCTCAGCACAGTTAAAAATGCTGACATTTACGTTAGTTTCGGAAAGTTCATGCATATCACAGCTTTTATTAACCGCGAAACTAATCATAAACTACAGTGGCTGAATGACAGTACAGTTTGCCAGTTTTTTGCACTTCTAGTCACAATAATCGTGGGTAACGGGAGCTTGAGAAAATCATTCCATTGTTCCAATCCCTGCCCTACAATATCTTTAGTTATGGCTATAAGTGCTGAAAAACTTAAAAGTTATTCTACCAGCCACAGTATTCATATGATATACGCATGCAAACAAGAAAAGAATTTAAACTTCGACTCCAGTAGGCGTTGATCTTAAACTTGGCATATTTAAAACATTTTTCTAGTTTTTTGTAGCTAATCAGTACTGCAAAAAGATTTTGAGGACTCCTTTAATCATAGTTACATTACTTGTGAAAATCTTCAATGCAATATATCCGATTCCGGGCATCAATGGTGAACTGTATCCCTTCAAGTCGTTTGAAACAGACCACACATGAAAAGCAGTTCGGATCTGTGAATGTATAAGCGAAAATTGAGATCTTGTCACCAGGCACCAGACGAATAATCCAATTTGACGCCTGACTTGTACATATTCGCTTTGTAGAAGTATTAATACTTGTCACTTAACAATCTACAATTTCTCTATTACAGTTATAGTAAGATTTTTTACCCACGATATGCCTTTCCGTTCGCTCTCAAAATTCGGTCTATCACGGTATTCCCACAGACACAACACTTTTCCAGACGAACCTGTTTAATTCCAACCAAATTATACATTTACTTGTGCGTCCATAAACCCTTTCTACTATTTATTATATACCTAAAGCTATTTGGTCCGAGTAACAGTGAGTACGCTTACTCGTGGGTTTGACAAAATGATTGCCAATTGCCAACCACTTTTAACAAGTTGTATGATAGCGTATGCGTGAAATAAATTGTTAGCAAATCTTCCAGTCGACCTTACCATATAATCATTCTCGCAATATGGTTTTCCATCGACGTGATAGAAGAAACTCCTCCCTTGTAGAGAGCATTGACATGTACTGCACTTTAAACAGTTGATGTGAAACACTTGACCCATGGCAGTACATCCCATTCCTTCTCCAATAACTTGCTCCCCACATCTACTACAAACACCTGGAAGACAAAGAGGTAAATAGAAGGATTGTCGATGTCCACCACAGCACCCGTTAACCACACGCACAATAATTACACAAATAAGTAAGCATTAAAGTTTACCAAAAAATATTTGCTTCTCTTTCAAGGAATTCATTAGTAGATTAGTTAGTTCGTCAATCTCTCGAGCTTTTGCAGACGAAGAACTGCTCGAGGAGCTCGGTCTTACGTCACTATTTGAGGCAGAAGCCGAAGGGACATGTACCTGCAACTCCGTTCTGGGAACGATTACTTCGTACATGTTTTCCTCAGAAGGATGGAGTCCAGCTCCAGCCTAAAACACACGAAAGTGTAACATGACATGAAATGACACGTTTTCATAACTTACTATGACATGAAATGACACGTTTTCATAACTTATTACATGATATGCAGTTGTTGTATAAGTAGAGGACATAACATCATCCTCAGAATAAATAAGAGACAATAATGTGTAATGGAAATGCAAAATACCTGAACTTTCACATTGGGCTGATATCTGTGAGGGTGAGGAGGTCCTGGTGCCGGAGCACGATGATTATTTCGGCCCTCATTTCTAAACTCTTCTTCCATTGCAATTGTGCCGAATTCTCGAACAAAAACGTTCGAAACCCACAAGCTAGCTTGCCAAAAATGAGGATGTCAGCTGATGATGGATGATCCTCTTAAATAATTGACACACAAGTTAATTCCGCTTCAAGATTTCTCGTAAGAATAAATCCTAAGTCAGACCCCAGCAGCGTTCCTATCCTACCGATACCGATCCGATATCCGAAACAAGATTCCGATAAAAACACCCTAATATTTAAGAACGCAACTCTACAGTGCAGTGCGCTACTAATAACAACTGACACTGAGACAAATGAGCAGAAGAGGTTCTCAGAAGTGGGTTTCTTTCCTGTTCACTTTGAGCCACTTTTTGAGTGGTTTTGTTCCAGGATGTAAGTGGTTTGTTTGGCCCAAGTTTGGCCTCATATGATGAAGGAACTACAAGCTAGCTCTCAGCACTCCACCACCGATGCTGATGTGGGCTGTACTTAGCTGTAATGTAAAAACAACTTGTATAACTTTCAAAACGTAAAAAAAAAAAAAGTGTATAACTTGTGTATATCGTATAAACGTGTATAACCAAATGAATGAATCAAAGTGAGGTTGGACTGAAGCTAACCGGACTATAGACAATTTCTAAGTTTTTTTGGTCATAGGGACAAACAACTTTTTTTTGCAGATCTATCCATTTCATGATGTTTAAACATGTTTTAGACCATTTTCGGAAAAAACTTTTTTTTTTAAATTTAATATTTACTTTGCAAAGTGACTCTAGGGAATTCAGCATCAGTCTCACTCAACTAAACCCAATACAGCGCTTTGTGCTACTGCTTATTGCTTCAGAATTATGCTAACATACATAATCACTTTCAATCAATCAATCAATCAGATTTATTTGACATACCCGAAGGCCAATCAATTATATAAATACGGCTTAAACATGGAATACATAGGATATTCTTTTGAATTTTGAGTCGAATGGTGGTTTAGTTTGTTTATGGTTTCAGCTTGGATAAGTAGCTTACAGAATGTAACATAACATGGAATAAGTTTTTTTTTTGTTGCTATATGTTGTTCAAATACATAGTTGTAGTATTACTAATTTTAGTAGTGTGTTGTGTGTTGCTCTATACTAGATTTCCTGATAATTATAATGTTTAAAATGCTTAGTAATACATAATCACTTTAGACTGCTTCTATTCCGAATATTTCTATTTTTAAAAATTAAATTAAAACGCCCGAGAAAGACACTGGCGACCTTATATCAATGTGTTTTCATGGCTTGGTTCAGGATCCTCATCCTGTTTTTCTTTTTCTTTCCTAGGTATAATGGATTATTAAACCAATTACAACATTTTTTTGGGTTACATAAATCAAAAGAAGCAGTAATTTTCAACAATTGATAATTTTAATAACATTTTCAGCCCTCTTTTTAGTTTTAGGTTAAAACTATAACTCCTTTAGTCATCAATTCAAGACTGTCAACAGGCACAACTTAAAACTCAAGTCGAGTTGTGTGTGCTAGCATGGTATTAGACAACTTTCTGTGCATGTTGTAGTGGTGCTCATCTGGTTGTATGCGGATTATGCTCCCTTATCGCGCAACACATAGAGTGGTTGGTAAGTGGTTGGGTTAAGTGCCTACGACGAGTGTTAGAGGTAGAGGGTAGATAAGCCATGCGTAGAAGTGCATGGGATGGCAAATGGCTATGTGCCCAGCGATGATTCAGGGTTAGTTATATGTATGCATATGCAGGCAGAGCCAGGCTAGGACTCAGCGCCACAGCAACCACCCTTTGCCTTTGTACCTTGTACCCCGTTCGTTCCCATTCGTATGAATACCATAGAATTCTAATGCATTGACTGGCATTGAGCATTGACTAAAGATTTGAGATCGACTTTTCCAAGCGTCCGTCCATTCTTCCCGCCACGCAGACCCGGCCCTCTAGCCCAGTCTACATACATTCTCTGTCTGAGCCACATTAGCTGTTGACTGTCCGTTCGGTTCACAACAACTGTCACTGAACACTCAAGGAGAGAGGAGCCAAGTTATCGTCGTCAACAGTGGTTTTGTCCCACCAGTCACACCATGGAGCCCGTTGGAACTCCACCACCTGGGGATGGCGGAGAGAGCTCAGTAAGTGATGCAGCCTAAGCTAAGATTGGTTATGGCCTTGGGAAATAGAGTCTACCTGGCATATCTGCACCGGTCACCGGTCATGCTGGTGGTCAGGTCGGACAGGTCAGCTACGGTTATGATAGGCGGTAAGCTAGAAAGGCAGATTCAACTAGTTATAATACATAACAGTTAACGTTGCGTTTGTTTATTGTTTGTTTAGTTACTTTGATTTATACACTCAAATTAGGTTAATTGACGTTTTCATTTCCCTTCTAATTCGAATTTCAAAGCAAAGTAAAAGGACTTGAAACTGCAACAACACGGCGCACGGCACTAATTCAATTCAAGTCAGGTACTTGTCCTAGATTTAGTAAATCCTGAAATAAAATAAATTACAACTCCAAACTTATAAACTACCAATGTTCTTGGCCCTGGTTAATCATCCAACTCAAACCGATGACTGAACTCTAATTCAT
The DNA here is from genome assembly GCA_034693865.1 of Ceratophysella sigillata. Classification (NCBI taxonomy): domain Eukaryota; kingdom Metazoa; phylum Arthropoda; class Collembola; order Poduromorpha; family Hypogastruridae; genus Ceratophysella; species Ceratophysella sigillata. The sequence goes on from JAQFXY010000148.1 coordinate 16,769, forward strand.
CTACTTTTGACTTTACCACTGTACTGTACATTTCCGATTCTGATATTTTATATGATTTTGTCAATGATCTTTTCCTTATTACAGAGCTCATCTTCTGACACTGGGACATCCTCGTCCAAAGGTCGGGGAGATGATTTTGAAGTTAAACTGGTAAGTTCATAACTCCTTCCGTTATTTTAGAGTAGATAAAATGTAATTGTAACTCTCTACTGCGACTCTATATTTACTGGATTATTTTGCTCTTACATCTTAGCAAATGCTCCAATGTATAATCTAAGATCTAACGTGATGAAAGTAGAAAATGTGTATTGTGTTTCCAATTCGATTTCAATAACTTTAAATCAACTTCCACTTGCTTCATCATATATCTTAACTTAAACAGTTGCTATGAAATTAAATTCATAGGAAAAAGATCAAGGAAGACGGTTCGACTATTTGCTTAAGCAAACTGAAATATTTTCACACTTCATGATGTCCTCAAACAAGGATAAGTCACCGGCAAGGCCTGCCAAATCTAAATTGTTTAAAGACAAGACAAAGAAGGTGGAGGTCCGTCGAATTTCGGAAGCTGGAGAGTAAGAATATTAAATCGATTTGACTTAAATTATAGAGTTACTGATGGATATTAACTACATGCTGCCAAATTAAAAGTTTAGAACAGTGCACAATACCCATACATACTGTATATGCTTGACTAATTGTTGAGGAAGGCTCTTCTTACATTTCATGTCAATTGTTATTCACTTGTAGTCATCGGCATCGAAAAACAGAGCAGGAGGAAGACGAGGAACTGTTAGCTGAAACAAATGCTGCATTGAAGACGATTATCAGCTTCGACGTGTCGCCACCTTACATTAAGAATGGAGAGATGAGGGACTACCAAGTTAGAGGGTTGAACTGGATGATCTCACTTTACGAGAATGGACTTAATGGAATCCTTGCAGATGAAATGGGTTTGGGTAAAACCTTGCAGACGATTTCCCTGCTCGGGTATGGTCAAGATTACATATAGAACCTGTATTCTGTAAGCCACATGCACGTCAGACTGAAGTGTATGAATATTCTTAATTTTACTACAGATATATGAAGCATTACCGTAGCATTGCGGGTCCACACGTTGTAATTGTTCCGAAGTCCACTCTGGCTAATTGGATGAACGAATTCAAGAAGTGGTGCCCGTCGATTCGTGCTGTTTGTCTAATAGGAGACCAGGAGGCCCGAGTAAGTATTTCCAGTTACGCGATCGAATCCAATTTACTGGCGTGCGTTATTTTGATAAAATTCGAATTGGCAATACGTTTTAATTACAAGTTGTATTGCTTGTTACTAACAATTACCGGAAAACCCCATTTACTTTTGCTCTGGAGTGAAAAAAGCCAGTGCCGATGACGAGCATAAGCAGGCAACAGTGCGTTAATATACTTCATTGAATATCTAGGCAACTTTCATAAGAGACACATTGATGCCAGGCGAGTGGGATGTTTGTGTCACTTCATATGAAATGGTCATACGAGAGAAAGCAGTTTTCAAGAAGTTTCAGTGGAGATACTTGGTAATTGACGAGGCTCACAGAATCAAAAATGAAAAGTCCAAGTTGTCGGAATATGTACGAGAATTTAAGTCGTCCAACCGTCTTCTACTTACTGGAACACCGCTACAAAATAATCTCCACGAATTGTGGTCTCTACTCAATTTTCTACTTCCAGATGTATTCAATTCATCTGAGGTCAGAGTCTACACACTGGTAACAAACTATCTTCTAAATTATCCTGGTTTGATAATTTATGTTCTGTGTCCAGGATTTCGACTCATGGTTTAATACGAGTACGTGTTTGGGAGACAATGAACTGGTGGAGAGACTGCACTCTGTGCTACGCCCTTTTCTGTTAAGAAGACTTAAGTCTGAAGTCGAGAAGAAACTGGCACCTAAAAAGGAATTGAAGATTTATCTAGGCCTGAGCAAAATGCAGCGTGAATGGTTGGTAATTTTCACAACTTGCTATGTAGCGGTATTTTAACATCCATTTATTTAACCAGGAACTTTGAGGTACCTATTTAGAGTAATTTTGCTCAATTACTTCAATTACTCAAGCGTTTGGACTACTAACTAAATGAAATATTTTTAGGTATACAAAGGTTTTGATGAAAGATATCGACGTGGTCAATGGGGCTGGAAAAATTGAAAAGATGAGACTTCAAAATATACTGATGCAGTTAAGAAAGTGTTCGAATCACCCCTACTTGTTTGACGGAGCAGAACCTGGACCACCATACACTACTGATACGCATTTGGTTTACAACTGCGGAAAACTCGTCATCTTGGATAAATTACTTCCGAGATTACAGGAGCAAGGATCTCGTGTTCTAATTTTCAGCCAGATGACCCGAATGCTCGACATTCTTGAGGATTATTCCCTATGGAAGGGCTATAATGTAAGTGTTTTTGGTTGCTTCATGTATGTCACAATCTGCCTTTTCTCGTTTGAATCGCTTCACCTAAATTGAACTCATTAAGTTTACTACTAATTCGAAATTCTGCAAGCTAGGTTGAATGTATTACTCAGTTTGCCATTCCTTGCAGTATTGCAGACTGGATGGTCAAACACCACATGAGGACAGGCAAACACAAATTAACGAATTTAATGAGCCTGGGAGCCCAAAATTCCTGTTCATGTTGTCCACGAGGGCTGGAGGGCTGGGAATCAACTTAGCCACTGCTGATGTAGTCATCATTTATGATTCAGATTGGAATCCCCAAATGGATTTACAGGCTATGGTGAGATAATGATTTATTTCGGCGCTTATGTTCTCATTAAAACTAATATGTAGGTTTTTATTATGTTCCTTGTAAGACATTTTGATTAGTTTAATTATGTATATTAATAAGTATGTTGTTTGACTTTTAATGCTATTTACGTGATTCACGTAGAACCATGGCGACGTGATGGATTTAGGTCTACATTGTTATTCCTGTGTTTGTGTATTTTCAACAGGATCGAGCTCACAGAATTGGGCAGACTAAGCAAGTTAGAGTATTTCGCTTCATTACAGAAAATACGGTTGAAGAAAAAATTGTGGAGCGAGCAGAAGTAAAACTCAGACTTGACAAGTTGGTCATACAACAAGGTATGTATTTTGTTGTGTTGTTTAGCTGATTATCTTAGCCTGGTGTTGTTGCAACTTAGATGGTGGATTGCTTACTTACATCGGCTGGAATAAAGCAGAGGTTGTGGTCTGTCACCTTCCGGACTATTTTAAATTCTTGTCAGGTTTGGTTGTGACAATAATGGGAAAGAATCGGAAAGAAAAGTGAAACATTGATTATTCTCCATATGTTCTGCGTAGGCGTAGGGATAAATTATGTAAGTTCCACAAGCTAAACCGATTAACCCATGAACAGTCAAGAATATCCAACATTAGAAATACTGGTTTAGTCCAATTGGGCTGAAGCCTTCTTGGAACGGAACAGCTTACAGGAAGAAAAGCTACAGCCTTGGCTTGGTTATATGCATAAGGATAGGGCGTAGGCGTAAGATATTACAATACGCTAACTACGTTTGGATAATGTATCCATCCCTCCCAATTGAATTGGAATGTTAAATACCAGATTAAAGACTCAGATTTGTTTGGCAGGACGTTTCATGTGTTTATTCACGAGTGATATCACTTCGAATGTCCTTGTGAAAGTAAGAAATGTTACAATTATTTGAGTTTGTGAATTTGTTTATGTTCGTGGTGATGGAATGCCCATCCGCAGAAAGATGGCGGTAATGGAATGCCCATCTGCTTTCTGGTCCTTGCAAAAATGGCATTTTTGGAATGTAGCATTCTGTCCGTGTGCAAAGTCTGTCCAAGAATTCCAGACTTCCTTCTCCTAATACATGCGTACCCACTTGATTGAACTACGGCCACGTCAAATAAACTCTGATTGATTTGATTGATTTGTATACATGCGTACCCTACCGAGACTGGGTTAAAAGAAGGAGTATAGGGCGTAAAGGTCTTTGATATCACGTAGAATGTCGTATATGTACTATCTAGGTATTAATTAATTAGGAAAAGGAGGAATTGAGAATTCCTGTGGAAGGAAAATTCGAAACCCGTTTACATATTGAAAAGGCTGCAAATCGTGGAATCGGAAGTAACTCGTAAACACCAAATCTTACCAGTTCATGTTTTTCAATTAGAGAATGTAGGCTTGCTGACAAGTACTTCAGTTAATAAGATAATAATAATTAATAATAATAATTTTATTACCTAAGGACGTTTGGTGGACGGCAAATCAAGTCAGCTTGGAAAGGACGAAATGCTGAATATGATTCGATTTGGAGCAGATCATGTTTTTGCATCTAAAGATTCCGAAATTACCGACGAAGATATTGATTCCATTCTCGAGAAAAGCGAAGCGAAGACGGAGCAATTGAATCAGAAGCTTGGAGCCCTCGGAGAGTCATCTCTTCGAAATTTCACTGTGGACGCACCAACACAGTCTGTTTACAAGTTTGAGGGCGAAGATTACCGGTTAGTTTTTTATAACAGTTAATTCTCTGATAGCTTAAGTTTGTTTGCATTCTGCACGTGTCAATAGAGATTAAAACATTCACCGGTATCGTACAAGAACAGATTAAAATTAACTTTCCATGCTTGCTTGCATATTTCTCTACAAATTACGTTACCAAGGGATACCTCGTTATTATCTGCATATTTACAATACGCTTGACTAATAACATCTCTTCTTAAAAATTCTAGAAATATCATTTTAAATAGAGTATGTAAATAATAGTAAAAATGTTCACCCGTTTCAACTTGAATTCAGTAACTGGAGGTCAGAACTGAACATAGTTTTTTATATTTGAAATGTTGCCGTCTTTCAGTGAGAAACATCGGAATTTCATTGGTCACTGGATTGAACCACCGAAGCGTGAACGGAAGGCGAACTATGCCGTAGATGCTTATTTCCGAGAAGCACTACGTGTCTCAGAGCCAAAAGCTCCAAAGGTAAAATATTTGTATTCTGTAATTTTTAGATAATTTTAATGATATTCTTGAGAGATGAGAGACATGCATCATTGTTGACTGTCATAATTTAATTGATAACAACACGCTCCTGACTTTAATATCATGTAGGCACCACGACCTCCAAGGCTGCCGATTGTTCAGGACTTTCAATTTTTCCCACCAAGGCTGTTTGAGCTATTGGATCAAGAGATATACTACTTCAGGAAAATGATGTCCTACAAGGTAATATTTAATAGTAGGGTCCGTACACATCCGAGTTTTAGAATCAAATAATCCCTACAGGAGACTTCAAATGTAGTTTCTAAACTAATTGTTAAATTATATGTTCTTTAGGTTCCTAGGAATCCTGAGTTGGGAAGTGAGGCAGCAAGAGTTCAGAAAGAAGAACAGAAGAAGATCGAGGAGGCACAGCAGCTGAACGAAGAAGAGTCAGTTGAGAGGGATACGCTTCTAAACAAGGTGTGTGCTTGTTAATTTCGCAGAACATCTCATTTTTGAAAAAACAGCCTAGTAGTGTTGACGGTCTTCTCGGAGACACCTGGCTTATAATTTTTGTTCAATATATTAGTGTGATTATTTGAGAAATTAGAACGAAATTCATCTATTTTTGTATGTTAATATCATGAAGGGATTTACGAGCTGGACCAAACGAGACTTTAATCAGTTCGTGAAGGCCAACGAGAAGTATGGCCGGGATGACATTGAAAGCATTGCGAAGGAGGTCGATGGGAAAATGCCTGAAGAGGTTATCGAGTACAGCGCTATTTTCTGGGAACGCTGTCACGAGTTGCAAGACATTGACAGGATTATGGCACAGATCGAACGAGGAGAGTCGAAGATTCAACGCAGAGCAAGTATCAAGAAGGCTTTGGATGCAAAGGTAATGTTGTTTATTATCTTTTCATATATGACATACTCTATATACAGTCGGTATTTTGCAATTCTGTAACTTGCCCACTTGCACTGTATATTTTACTTAAACTCCGCGATTATCTTAGTAGTTAAATGTACTTACTGTCATCATTAAGCGTCGTAATCATTATTCAAATTATTATAATATTCAGATCACGAGATACCGAGCTCCATTTCATCAACTCCGAATTGCCTACGGTACGAACAAGGGGAAGAACTACACGGAAGAAGAAGACAGATTCTTGGTTTCCATGTTGCACAAGTTAGGGTTCGACAAGGAGAATGTCTATGATGAGCTCCGCATCGCAGTAAGGTATGTATTTATGACGGTATTTATCTTCTCAATCAGGTTAAATTATGTAATATCCAATTAGAGAACACCGAATTGACCTTAGTAACTGTACAACATTTTCTGTTTAAGTACAGTCCGCAGAAACATTCACTCCCAACGTGCGGTATTAATCTCTTGTGTAGCATGTTTATTATAATGAACTTTTTTTAAAATTAACACAGAGCTGCTCCTCAATTTCGTTTTGACTGGTTCATCAAGTCCCGAACGGCAATGGAACTCCAGAGACGGTGCAACACGTTAATTACGCTAATCGAAAGAGAGAACCAGGAGTTGGAAGAGAAGGAGAGACAAGAGAAGAAGAAACTCAAAAGTGTTTCCAAGCCTTCGGCCGTTCAACAGGGAAAGCCAGGAGAGGGAAAAGGAAAGCGGAAAGGAGACCAACTCCTTGAACAAAAAGTTGTCCAAAAGAAGAAGAAATCCTAAGAATTTTGAGTATTTACATCCTTTTGTATTACTTGTACTTGTACACACTATTATTTTTAAGTGTACTCTAACCAGACTGTACACTCCTCATGTCAGTAACACTAATAGTGTTCTGTTGTAATAAAATAATCCTGAGAAATAGCAACGTGCCGCTCGATGTCAAATTCATGTTCGTGTAGCACATCCTGTTCCATAACTTCAGCAGCACTCCAGTGAACTCCTGTCGTAATGCCTTTGAGTTTTCTAATTGTTAATACTTTGAGCAGTCAGCAACCATTATTTTAGTAACGCAGAAAAAGAACGAGGCCATTTAACAAGTCAACTACTTATACCGGATTCAAGCATGATTTTTGATTTACTGTCATCAAAGTAGCAAAGAGATAAGTTTTGAATATTGTGTGTTTATTATCAGTTCACACATTATTGTGACTAGGTATTTAGTTGAAAACAAATTGCAAATTACATTAAATATTACATACTCACATGAATAAATATTTGAATTGTGTACAGTGGCAGCAAGGAGACTGAATTACGCATTATGCAAAGCCAAAATGATCCTGCTCTCTGTCTATCCACAAAATTCCGTCTGACAACTATAATTGAGTTTCTTTCTTGGGCATTGCATGAGGCGCTGAGCATTTGGATCCCAAATCCTTTCCTTTATGAAGAACCACGTTAGGAACAGCCATAGAAGACGCGGAAACAAGCGGTGAGTCATCACCTGCAAAGCGTTTCCCCGCAGCAGCTTCAAGCACACCAGTTTTAAAAGCGTGTAGTCCACTCCGAAATACATTTGTGGCACTACTTATACCAGAATTCGGTGCACTCATTAGATTCCACTTTGCCTTGTTTGCCTGGTTCGCGTTAGGCTCAGATGAGCCTAAGATGATTTTCATATGAGAATCCTGTTAAGAAAAACAAAACCAAATTCAAAACTTTGCTGTACGGTATGCTTAATTCCGTCTTGATTTCGCGGAAAAGTTAGGCAAACAACTCAAGATCAGATCGGGCCAGTTCACTGTTTCCCCAAAAATTGTCAACACTACACATGTACCCTGTCCGCAGCCACAGCAGAATGAAAGAAAGACTTACACGTGTGAAAGCAAACGCCGGATCAGTCGTCGCTGTCGCTCCATTACGACAAATGTCGAGCTTAGCTAAGTCCAACACTTCAGCTTCTCTGCTAAACAGATTACGCCTCTCGAAAGGATCGGAACTTTTTGTTGGTAGCTGCCCTCTAATACTGGAAAAATCTCCATCACAGGTTGGAGACTTTGGTGGGGATGAATAGACTGGGCTTTTGTGCTCCCGTAGCGGGGGCATGAACCTGCTCTGCGGTCGACCGCGGCCTTTCGACAACTGCTGAACTTGCTCAGTGAAAGTCAAATTGACTTTTTGCTGAGGCTTGAGACCTGATAAGAAAATTAAAACAGATTTATACGTGAATCAGTCATGAACTTACACTAACATTCATACGCCTGGAACGTCATTAATGCCTATGCTTTGAAGGAAGCCTTTTTTTTTACTGTAGTGTGTTTTGTTATATTTCAAAAAGCTCTGCCCAATGATGGGGATGGGGATGGGTCTAATTAGGTAACCTTTTTGAAGTTGAGAACTCCCGAGTGAAGAGATTCCTTTATCGAACACATCGGCAGTAACGGTTGATGGTACAGGTGAAGCATTCCGTAGGCTGGTAGGTTCCCGAAACCTCGAATGAACAGCTAAAAATTTAGAAACAAATTGCGCAGGATTCAAAATCTTCAGATTTTTAATATTTCAGAAAAAGCTCATATGAATTCAGAATCGGAGATATGTAGGGAAGCTTACATGCACTTCCCTCTGGATCTCCAGTTTCCACATATTTCTCCAGTAGGCGTGAGATAGATACGTGTCCACTCTTCAGTGCAACCGCTATAGGAGTGCGGCGGAATCGGTCTGAATGCCTTGGATTTGCACCATGCTCCAGAAGGACTTTCACAACTGTATAGTGTCCCTGGAAACATGTGGTAGTTTTTTAAAGGAGTGTGCATGTTTATTCAACGCCATTTCTCATCAAGTTAAGGCACTAACTGTATGTTGACGCGTGTGTCAAGTTTCAAAGGTCAGTAATTAAAATGTAGTTTATTCAATTAAACATAATTTACCATTTGTGAAGCGATGCATAGAGGTGTGGCACCCTAAATAACAAAAAACAAAGTAGCTACATTGCCCAACAATATTTTTTATAACGCAACACTTCATATTGAATAAGAGTTATTTACCCTACCTGATTGCACATGTGGTCGATTTTTGCTCCTTTGTCGCACAATAGTCGCACAATATCTGCGTGGCCTAGAAGTAAATAAACACAATGCAATTATTTTCCCCATCACTCGGCCAATTCCCGATCTAAGATCGGAATAATAACTTAATGAAGGCGACGGCGTCCCGATATTTATAGTCTAAGATACTCTACAGTAATAGGGCTTGGTGCAGTGAGCTGAATGTTTTGTCCATATAAATATAATTTGTCTTGCCATTCCAGCTGGCACAATGCAGCGAAGTTGAGTTTGTGTTATCTGCGGAATCTATGGAAGCACCGGCTGACAGAAGTAGGCCCACCATTTTGAAATTACCTGTAACAGTTAAGAAATTAATTCAGTGCTACTCTCCTTTTCCATTTTTATAGTATTTTTACAAAACCAATATCAGGAATACCAGTATCAAGTATATTTAGTTACCATTCCAACTGGCACAATGCAATGCAGTACGCCCATCAAAGTCTCTGGCCTCAATATCAGCACCACATGATATTAGGAATTGAGCCATTCCCACTCTGTCCTCCAGTGCTAGCAAGTATAAGGTGCTCCGTCCATCAACATCACAGTAATTTATATTAGCTCCTCGGCTGACTAGTAACTGCAGCAAAAAAGTAAATCCTTGTATATAGTTTAGTTAGGTTAGGTTAGGTTAGGTTAGGTTAGGTTAGGTAGCTTATGGACAGGAACTTGAGATAATACGAATTATGCATTTGGAATTAATTAAATACATTCAGTTTCAGTTACCTTTGCGACATCCTGCAACATCCTTGGATCGTTCATTGGGGAGTCAGCAATTAATGCTGCACGAAGCGGACTACGACCGTCATGAGATACGTAGTTTATATCAGCCCCCATATTTATTAGACTTTTGACCACCGAGTAATGACCTTCTTGCGCCGCTTTAAACAAGGAATACAAATTATTAGTCAGTCACGGTCAATCGAAGCAGAAATGTAAAGGCAGCAATATACTACTGTAAAATTAGGTCACTAAACAGAGTGAAATGAGGAACTTGTCCCGTAAACAAAACTAGAATATCAGTAGGTTCTTTGAGGTTATTGTGTGGTGAACTCGGAAGTAATTTTTAATCAAGCGAATCTTGAACCATGAATATTGAATTAATAAATGGTAAGTACGGAATAATATAGTGACTAACCTAGTAGTAAGGCATGCTTTCCATCGTTGTCAATATCGTTGATATGAGCACCAGCCTCCACCAAAGCTTCACAGACGGAAGTGTGACCTTCGAATGCGGCATAATGAATTGGAGTCCAGCCTGCATTGTCCCGATGACCCTCATCCAATCCTCTGGCCAAAAGAAGCTTCACAACTCCAATATTTCCCTGCAAATGAATTGTAAATATAGATGCACCTCATACTCTCAGTTCAGTTGGGTCAAATTGGAAACTTACCTGTGCACATGCCACTGACAAGACTGTTCTTCCATCGCTGTAATCGAAACAAGGTTATATTAAATTATTTCTAGTGACTGATTCGGATGATTCAGAATAAGCTGCATTTTATAACTATATCCTTGGCAGCTGGCTTACAAAGTTTGTATATAAGCCCAATTAAAAACACTTTAGTCATAAAATATATATTATATTCAAATTAACTAGTTTTGTGTGAAATACAAGAAACGCTTATTTGATTAGTTATGGTCAACACACTTTATTGTTAAATTAAATTACCCATCAATGTGGTCCACATAAGCACCCCAGAATAACAAAAGCTCCGCCAAATTCTGCCATCCCATCGACACAGCTGCCCACAAAGGATTTCTTGCGTTTTTGTCACAGGAATCAATGTCAGCCTCGTACTCCAACAAAAGCTCACAAACCTCCCTGAATAGTCAAATAATAATGATTTTGCTAAACACTAAGTCTACGAAAATGTATGTATCTGGCGCTTTAGACAAACAATTGCTTTCGCTGAGAAAGTATAGAACCAATCGTGGCCCAAAAGTAGTGTACTGTAAACACATATGTTGAGTATAACGTCAAATACTCGAAGAGGCCTCCTGCAATGCGTAACAAACAGGATTTGAGGCCTAGGACCTGGATTTTCGACCTTCAATACCCTATGTTCTACATTATACCAGCCTTTTCCGGATGGTTTCTTCCGAGCAGGCAGAATTAACATGAACATATATAAATACATCGGCCTCAACTCCTGTGCGGTGTACGGTTAAATAAACCCTAAGTGTTTTTCTTACCTGTTTCCCTCGAACGCAGCTACCAGTAGTGGAGTCGCTTGTTCCCTATCAAACAATTACATTAAAAATATAATATTTTCTTAATTCACGCCCCAACGGTTTTACAGTATCGGTGGAGGGCACAGTTGAACCATTGGATAATTTTATGCGTGTAAATTCGGCAGTAATACCTGTCTCGATGATTAACATGGGCCTTTCTCTCGAGTAGTAGAGCAACCACTGTCAAATGTTCCCGACTTGCCGCCACGCACAAAGATGCAACAGACAAAGCAGTTCTGAAATATAATACATATATCATTAGAAAATGAATAACATTTGATTACTAAATCTACTCATAACTCTCCAAACATACACGCCGTCTCCAGGAAAAGACACTACACAATAATTATTTTTTAAACCGAAAATACTCTTACCTTCCATCCAAATCTGCATGGTTCACATCCGCGCCGGCATCCAACAACTTCTCTACGATCTCTGCATGACCCATGTAAGCTATTGAATATTTTGAAATGTAAAATAAGGAGTCATGAAATTACGAGACTTACTGATGACATGTGCAACGTCACTGTCGCTTACAAATATTTTGTGGGTAAACGTTCAAGCAAGCATGCAAATATAGTGGAAGCAAATTGTTAAATAGTAATTTACTTTGACACTACATGGACAAACAGGCAAAGGAAGAGAGGCATAAAATAAACTGGCTTGTAATATGCACAGAGTTCACAGTATTGTTTTAAAAGAATACAACATTCCTTCGTCATGGGTCATGGGTAATTTACCTGCTGCAATTAGTGGAGTTCTTCCTTGACTATCTGCTAACATGGGTGAGGCACCAGCTTTGAGTAGGCTCACAACTACATCCTCATGGCCTCCCCAAGCCTAACGGAATAAGGCAACTAAGTTTAGCAACTTCCAAATTCTCACGAAAATATGCTAATTATAAAGTATTGTAAAATATTTGTGTATAATAGTTCGCTTTACCGCAGCTCGTAGGGCAGTCCTGCCATCGGCGTCCACCATATTAACCTACAATAAACGGAATAGAATGATAAATCCATGCGGAAAAAACAAGGTCAAACAACTTAATAAGTGAATACAAACCTGAGCTCCGTGCTCTATCAGAAATTCCAGCATCTCAATATTGCCTTCATTAGCCGCAGTATGCAACAAGGTTTCACAACTGTGGCTGTCCATCAGAGACAAGTAATCGCGTCGTAAGGATCGATTAGCCGCAGTACAGACTTCCCCGTTCACATTAACCAGAAGAAATGAGTCTTCCGTGGATTCGCACAAAGCTTCTCCTCCGCCCTCGTACAAACAAGCTCCGACTTCATTTCTTTGAGATTCTTCTTTGTCTTCAGTCTTTGTAGCCTCTGTTCGTTTTTTAGGATCATCAGGCTCAGCTTCCGCTGATTCGGGTTGGAGATTCGACAGACCACGAGAAGTTGAGGAAGGAGTGACACCAGTGGACAACAGGAAAGAGGGCAGTAGGTCTTTGCTCAGACCGGGTGGACTAATATTCAGCAAGTGATAACTGAACTCGGCCGCACTCCGATCGCTAAGATGTGGTGCGAGATGAGAAAACAACGCAGATAGTACGCAGTGACCTTCGGCTACTTGGCACAAGTACTTCTGGGTACAATACTTGACGTCAACTAGCCATTCCGCGAAACTATGATGGAACAGAACTATGTATTCTTCTGGAGACTTCACTACTACGCGTCGCAAGACATGCATTCGTCTCTTGAAATCTTCCCTAGTCAGAACATTGTCACCAATTTCCAGTGTCAGGAAGAGTTCATCTTCACGTAGTGGCTTGTTGGAAGCCAGTAAAACGTTTAGTATACATTTGACTTTACTGAACTGTTTTTTTGTGAAAAGTCTTTGGCACATCCATAAGTAGAGTCCGTTCAGAGTACCAGGTATTTCACGAATCTCCCGGAGAACAATGAAGTTTTCCGAAATCCCGTCCAATACTTTCTCCAGATACAAAAAACATCCATTACTTTTAATATGCAACTGGTTGAGCATTTCCGCTGTTTCTTTCGTGATGTGTTGCTTTAGGGAGTTGTCTTCGTCCAGACGTAACAAAATATACTGTTGTACATCCCGAAGTACCTATGTAAATAAAGTTGAATTTAATAACCGGTATCGAGGATTAATTGCAAAAATTCATAATTTTTCGTTGGAAACGCGTGTTGTAAATCAGAATGACCAAATTTAGCTGCAATTTAGAATAGTAAATATTCCAGGTTGTTTAACTTGTTCGAACTAAATACGATTTCGGACACAACAGTAACTCGTGCTCAAATAAGCCTAAATAGGTGCAATAGCAATCGTATGCAATATTATAAGATTAGTGCGTATCTACTTGGTCCCCGTATCTGACCGGACTCCAATAAAATCCGCGTGAAAAAAATGACTATTCTCAACATCAATACGTATTGTGCACCAAAATAATGGATTCGGTCATTGAATCGAAATGTGTATTTGTACGCTATACAAAATCGGGACTAACTTAAACGTTAAAATATGATAAAACGTACCTGGGATTTGCGCAGATCATCTAGACAGATTTTTTTAAAGCTGGACGTGTACGCCGATGATTTGTTCACCCTTTTGCAGAAGGCTTGATTTGTTCTAGCAGTATATACAGGTATAAGCCATGGAGGTAGCAGGTCTGTATTGTTAGCCAGCAATTCCACAATGGTTTTGCTTTTGCATGGTACTTTCACAGATCTGCAGGAGCTTTCGTGACAACTGTATTCGTCGATGGAGTCGACCAACAGGAAGCAGCAGTGCTTGGGCTTACTGATTTCAAGAAGTGGAATTAGAATTATTTCCCTAAATGCGGAATCTGGATCCACTGAGATCTGTTCTAGAGCCCTCTGTAATTTGTCTTCCTCTAGCTTCTCCCGATAGCCCTGAATTAATCGACTTTCACATAATTGTCTGACCAGATGTAGAATAAATTCAGATATGGAGAGTGAATCCGAGTCATTTGCCTGACAAAAATGGTAGGCCAGAAGTCTTTTTCTAAGAACCCACTGCTTCCCATTTGCCGCAGTGGGAGAGACAATTTCTGCACAAAGTGCAGTTTTTCCTGCGCCAGGCCCACCGACAAGAATTATTCCATTCTGGGTCCGACTAGAGCTGCTGCGGGATGTTGGTTGTTCAAGCTTATTTCTTAGGTTTTCCAAATTATTCAGTATCTTGGAGAAGACCCAATCCCGACAGAAAAATAGCTTTGCTGGCAAGAGTGGCTGCGGCATTATTAGGTTGTCCCGAACCACTACAGAAGTCAAATACAATTTGTTTAGTGTTAGGATTTGCAATAAAATATTGAGATTGTAATTATTTGAGAAAGCTTGCGAGCATGGTTAAATTATTTGCTTAATTATCTATAATTTGATTTCAAATAATGCGTGTAGATTTACCTAACTGTTAGTTTAACTGATTATTCTTTATTCTTTGTTGTATTATATAAACTACCTGAGGTTAATTAGTGCTCCAAGCTGCAAATTCAGTGCTTGTGTTTCTCGAGATCAGCTTTAGTGATTAGCTAAATTTTCAGTCATTTTACTTCGTGTGCAAATAAGTAATACGTATATTCGTGACTCGTGACTGATTCGTGGACGAGCACTGACCACTATTACCAACAAATACAGTCTTCCGCTTGCTCAGGTTACCTCCCTCCGCTTCCGGTCACCCACTCGTTCTCAGAGCTGAAATTATAAAAAGTACATATTGACATGTAACGACGCAGAATTTGAGATCGAGCCCGCAATGTAATTTCCAATTTCAGTAAGTATCTACCCAAATTACAACGTACGACTCGAAGTGTATGTTTCTGTTCTTGTGACTTCTGTGCACCGGAAACAACTCTTGCTTGTTGCTTAGGCTCGAACGAACTGATGAGTGACAAATGAGAGGAATATCCAAAAGTTGAAGAAGGGAGATATGCTGAAAATTGAAGAAAATTGGATTTCTGTGCTAGCTTGTAATTTTTCTATGTACTTAGAGATTTTGATAATACAGAGAAGAATGGGAGGATGTGGAACTCTGAACCGAACCTGATAGCCACTACTGGCAACGGCAACTGGCATGTACCGTGTGGTTCAGTTAGGCGTGGATGGCTGAGATTATTGATCGTTGATTTGTTGTAACTTAAAATTAAATTGGTTTAATAATAAGAAGTTACGATAATATTCAGTACGAGTTTTAAGGTTTGAATTTCCCGGAATAAAGAATTAGACCGAGTCTCGATCTTCTCTCCGACCTGACGGGAAGCACAGTCAAAGTCCCCGAAGTCTCCGGGTTTTCGTCGTGTGGAGTCAAAAACTTACTCTCGCTTGGCTTCCTTCATTTAGACACGCAAAATCAGGATGGAATGCAATGAGAATCAATCTACATAGGAACCTCGGGTGAGGAATTATAAGACGACAGAAAATGCACAAAAGTAGTTGTTCTTTTTAGACTTCCAGCTTACCGGAGATATCTACTTGCGCTTGGTTTCAGGAGCCAGGAGGGCCAGGGAAAGCATCTTCCTGTACAAAACTACGCGAATCGGTTTGCATTGCTAACAAGGTTCATAGTTTTAATTATTTCCAACTAAATAATATTTGCAGATTGCATTTTTCTGGTTGGAATTTGGAATCACACTGGAGGAGCTGTGTGTGTTTTATGCCGCCGAGAGACAAAATATGTTTTTAGGAGCATATAGTACAATAAATCCGTATATTGGACTACTGTTCAAATAGTAAAATAATAGAGTTGTTTAATAATTCAGTCTATTAATCTACCCATCAATATTTATGTATCTTCTGCCCGGTTTTGAAGTTTGGTAAACAACTATAACGGCAACGGCGGAATATAGCGTTGTTGATAAAGAACTGAATCAGAAGTGAGTGTTTTTAAAGTATACTACATATGAATGTACTATTATACATAATACGTACATATAGGTAGATTTCTTGATGGCACATTCTACAGATTGGCCAATGGGGAAATTAAAAAACGGCTATAGCAGGTTTTGTGAAATGAATAAAGAAAAACCGGTTTCAACGCAAAAAACCGTGATCCATTTGAAGGAAGAAATTGGAAGGGCATTAAGGGCGTCAATTGGATTAATTCAAAGAGAGACTTACTTAAAATTAGCATCACTCACTTAAATCTGCTCAGTAAGTACAATCTTGTAACATGTAGCAATGAAAGTTAGGTAAAATATTGTCGGTTCAGATTCCAGAGACGAAGAGATTATGCTATGCTTATGCTTACTTCATGGTTTTGTATCTTCAAATAGAAACGAGAAACATCCTCAATGCCAAGCAGTTTGACTCTTTGCTGGAAGAAGTTATGATTTGTTTTGTTCCACTCGCGTTACTTTTAGTTAAGATATTATGAGGCAAGACCGTAAGCTTGGAAGTTTTGACACACCAATCCCAAATTCCAAGGTTTGGCTTTACAAAACGCAGCACGAACCGGTTGCAGAACTTCTCGTTTAATATTATGACGCTCATGTAAATTAATTAATAAAAATGCTTAAACTGCTTACCTATGAGCTTTCTTCCGTAGAATCGTGTACTATGTAAGTACGTAACATTGTGGCATTGCGATGTTGGATCGACAAACAATATCCATACTCTAAAATACTACAGAAGAAAGATTACGCCATCGGTAATTATTGTTAGCAGATTAACTTAATAACTCCGTTTAGACAGTTTATTCTATTCATAGTAAACAAAGAAGTTCCACGCACACACGTGGTAGCCACCAGCTAAACTTAGTTACAAATAAACCAAGAACATGCTCCAAATGATTATATAAATATAACTCTGGTTATTTAGAAGCTACTGGTTCTCATTAATCTTGTCGGTCTCGCTTCTCCTTTACTGGCTTTTCTTTGTCATCAATACGGAGATTAGCATAGAGCTGGAGCATTTTCGGAAGAGCATGTAAGTCTGGGATATCTGTTTTCTTTCTCCATAAGTCCAGGAGACTGACTCTCGGCTTTTCAGACTCATCCAGTCTTGATTTCTTTGGTGGTGGAGGCGACATTGGGGAATCAGCCATTATCAATGGTTTCCCGTTTCCTTTAGTTCCAAGCGCGTCGTTTCTACGTTTTACCGCTTCTCCATTTGCATTTGGTTGAGGTCGACTTTCTAGAAAACAACTCAAGACTCTTCGGTGATTCTCTGAATACAAATTGGCCCGTATAAAGCTCTCCAGTTCACAAAACACACTTCTCCACTGATCATCCCTGAATAAATTCGGATATATTAATGGATTTGTTATTTGTGCAATGTGCAATCACCAACTAGAATTAGCTGTGCCTTAACCAACCTCTTGGGACCCTTCTTCATATGAGCGGAAGGAAGTGGAGGCGGATCACCGCGATGTTCAATGGCCATCAAATTAAAAATATTTGATTCACATTCTACTCGCTCGAGGTCAGTCATTGTGTCCCGTGGCATTGTATTGAGTAAACTCTCAATGTGCTACAAAGTATTTGATTAGAATCAGATGTCGCAATTGTAATATCGAAATAGTAATTTTGGCTGTACGGCTCAAATCAAGCAAGGAGGAAGAGCAATTCTCAATTTTTTTCCATTTTATGCAGTAGAATACTTACCAATGCCATTGGGAAAAGTAACGATCCACCGATTGTCATGGGCCAAAATTTAGACTTTGCTAGGAGTCTCGCTTTTGACATTTCGTTTGGTTGAGTTTCATTCATCATGCTCGGACCAGCAGTTAGTTTCTTCATAACATTAAGCTGAGGCTCGCCAGGAGCTCCGTATGGAATCAACATGTTGTTCTTCATAAATGCGACAAAGTCCTAAACCAAGAAGAGGAAACAAAACTCTAATTATTTATGCAAAACATCGATATTTGGAATATAAATTTATTTTACAACTTTACCGTTATTCTGTAATCAGTCACTCTACCGCCCATTCCTTCAGATATCGAGGGAGGATCTTCAAGTACGTTCCTTGACGTCTCAATGATATGCATCCACATCTCTCCGCCATGAGAAGTCAGCACATGAGAGATCAACTTACCTGCGAAATATAAATGTTAAATTATACAAAACTGCATTCTAAAAAACGAATCAAACGAAATAATGCCCACCTTTCTTCAACATGTCTAACCACACAGACCGACCACTGATGACGAAATTTGCTAAGCACGTTGACTGACGACTGTGTAAAATATGAAATATAAAACGCAAATAAAATATTCTAATGCCAAAATAAATTAGTTAACTACACAATCAAACATCATGCACCTAATAACGTTGACAGGTGTAATACGACAGGCCATGCCGCAAGGATTTGCAGTTCCAATCGTAGTTCCTTTTTGCGTTGTACGGGCTGACCACTTCAGAACGGATGTTTCAATGCCTTGAGATAAACGTTACTTATTAATTACAGTTCTTTAACAGACTTAAGCTTAATATATAATCTGTACAATGATGGTCGTTGTTGAACAATATGTTCCAAATAAAAGATAATATATACCTAATGATTTGTATATAATAAGACTATTACTTGTTGTTTTTAGCCTGGGATGCAAGAGAGCTACGTCGTAATTAGTAGAAGAGGTCGAGGTCTGTTCCTCCTTCATAGGGATTCCAGTCACAGTAGTGACCACCAAATTGTGATGTCTCATGCAGCTTAAAATAAGTCAAAATATATAAGTACAACTACATTGAACGCAATATTTGTGCTTTTCATCAAAATCAAAGCATATAACCTACATTGCAATCATTGTGTCATATAGATTCTCAGGTGAAACAATCAAAGTTTCGACTTTCAACATGGAAGACATCTCGTGGAAAATGGACGAGGATATTCGATTCTTATGTTCCTTCCCCTTGGGCTGAATTGTGATCATAGTGAACTCGCATTCTTGAATAGTCAGAGCACTATACATCATCAATTATGAATAGAACCAAATTAGCATACATCTTGGATTTCTGTGCATTTGTAAATAACTTACAACTTCGATCCTGCAACTGATTTATTCCGCTCATTCAATACAGCTTGAAAGTAGTGAGTAAGATCAGAGTCTACATGCTGAGATGTGATACACACCACACGACCTTTATTCGGTATCTGTAAGCAAATGAATTTGGTCACACTTCTAATAATGCAATTCATGCATATGCATTTTCTGTTTCTGTAATATGAAAGTATAATGCAATTATTGATATAGTTGACACCTTTGACCTACCTGATAAGAGCATTTGCTTTCATTCATCAGTTCTTCCTGAAGTTCCGAAGGCACTTGCAGAGCTGAGATGGCTGATTTTATTCCATTCAGTACGTATCCTGGGTCCTTGAGCGGCGGACCAGCATTGGCAAATGCTTCGCTAATCTATTTTGTGATTCGCGATGGAGGACAAATATTTTTACATTCAGCATTACATTAGATTAAGATTCATGACGAAGGGTTACTTACGTACGCCGTGTTTTGTTGACACTTGTCCCACTCGTTGAGCGTCTCAGTGCTCTGGGGATTCGTAAGTAGCACGCGGAAGAGACGGGAATCTCCATAGACGTCCCAGAGAATCCTTGCATATTCTAGAGTGATTTCAACAGCACAGGTCCATAGTGATCTCGACACAGACGGAATGTGGCTCGGAAAGTACTGTGACGTGGATGAGGAACCAGGGGATGGCCGGCTCGTCACTGTGTCCATTTCTATCCGGATCCCACACGACTCTCGCATATTGAACGTGTGATCCACCAGAAAGAGCGTCTTGTGTGGCATCTCCGTCATTCTAATAAAGTTCAGACTAGACTTGAATTGATATGAGGCATATAGAGGCCACACGTGGACTGACTGAAATGCTGAAAGTGACTCTTGATGATTGATACCAGGACCACGGATTCATTAACTGTCAGCTCATTCTGCCTACATTGTAGGAATGTGTAGCATGTAAAGACTAGCACTAGGGTGGGTGCTTTACGTAGGTAACCTCTGGTTGTTCAAAATATCTTAATCTTCTCTAGTGTCTATTACATATGTATTTGTACATGTGAAATGTTGAGTTGAATGAAAGAACAGGTTGGTTTGAATATTTTGAATTTACGAGTACCTCCAACTCCCGCCCGTTCCTGTGTCTCGTTTCGCAGTCTTTAGTTTGTTCGCATGCATATCGACACACACGATCGACGATCGCAAGCAGATGCACAGCATTGTCCTGCATGTTCTATGCTGTTTATTTGCTCTGCTACTATCTATTTGCTGCGCTGCAGTTTTTGCTGCGCTGCAGTTTCTTGTTCTTTGCTTAGCTATACTGTGTCTTTGCTGCGCTACTGTTTTGTTTGCGGAGTTAGTTTCTTTGCTGAGCTGTTGTTGCTGCGTTGCTTTTGATTATCTTTTAACGTCAATTTAATGTATAATGTACTTACGGTTTTTTTTAAAAGTTAGGATTAGGTTAAGGCCGACCCTTTCTACGCGGAACAATCCAGCACGCAAGGTTTTTTAAATATCATTTATTGTTATCATGCCCTTAAGTCATCAGCTAACTGGCATCCCAATTAGCAAATACTGCAAAACTTTGTTTGCAACAAATTTACCTGTGCTCGGATTATTGGCCATTTAAAAAAAATTAATTTGAATCATTACATCAATTAAATTCGATAAGTGTTTAATAATTTAAATCTGTTTTTAGATTTTCGTCACTAAAGGTCACCCATGCAAAAGTTAAGTTTGTTTAGATATTAGATTAAAATTGGTTAACTTGCTTAGTTTTAGTGCTTGGACTCCAGGCATGGCGTCAAAGCCATACCTGGAGTACCTACGTCATGTAGGGATCAATAAAGGTCACCCATGCAAAAGTTATACTTTTGTTGGATTCGGCTGTAAAATGGCGATCTTAGATCTAGTTTTAGACTCCGAACAACTTTCAATTTGCCACCATACCGATATGTAGGTTAGTTGACCCTGGAAGGGTCACTAAAGGTAACCCATGCGAAAGTTCTTATTGTATACTCTTTAATTTGACTGAATGCTGGTTTACTTGTGTAGTTTTGGACTATAAAATATATGTTTTTAGTCTAGCTAGGCCTGACAGAAGGGCCAGACCTGCACTTGACCCTACCAAAGCGTGACCTCATACATATACTAAAATTCAAAACAATTGAAATTAAGCCACATAATTCTAGACAGCAAATGGTCACAGAATACAGAATAATTGAGCATGTACATATAAAGTAACGTAGTAAAAGCCAAATATATACAAATCTACAATAATCCTACCCTACGCATGCACTACATGTACTGTACAGTATTATAAAAACAATAAAAATTGGACTAGAACCTCTTGCTTGAGTACTTTACCTGTCACCAATCATTAGTTCTAGCGGTTCCATGACTAACCACAATCAACTAATTGGGTGTCCGATTGGAGCTCAATTAATCAAAATGTGAAAAAAGATGGAGGAGAGAGACGAGTGCGGAACTGGACTAAAGCCACGCCGCAGATGAAAAGTTGGAATCTTTTCCCCCGCTCGCTCCAACTGACAGCAATAATGCAATGGATGCTATGAAGAGAGTGTGGAACAGGGGAACATGATACCATTAACACTGTAGTGCTTCAAAGCAAAGGGACGACCCAAGCGAAGTCTCACAACGCAACGCTACATATAGGCCAGGGAATTCCCACAAGGCTGCTTCATTTGGTACCGTTTTATCCTTGGCTTTTGGGTTCCCGCTTGCCTTGCCGCCGGTCGGTCGCTGTGCGCCGTGCCTTCGTGAGCTATAAATCTTTGAGACAATTGCAATTCATTTTTGTTCCAAAATTTTGGCTTGTATGAATAAAATTCCCAAAATGTTGATATCTTTTTATCGATTTTACCGATAGGCGATCCTTGAATAATTTAAATAAAATATAACTAGTCTCAAATTAATACTTCTCTCTAACAGCAAGCTTGAAGGTCATATTCTGACCTGGTCGCTTAACCAAATGACCTAAAATTTAGTATCAAGTTCAATACGAATAATCATTGAAGTTATAATTTTAAAATACATTGAGCACACAGCTCACACAGAAGATCTTCTCTCGTGGAACGATTGTTGTAAAAGTCATTAGTTCATTATCCATGTGTGGGGTCAGATTTTCCGAAACCTTGAAGCTTTTGAAGAAACCTACTACCCTATCTTAAACCTACCCAGAGAACATCACAAATCACGATTTCCACCAGGGTGGCACACCCACCATATGCAGGCATTTCTTTCTTCAACCGGGCGGTGGTGGTGGCATTCATTCTAGAAGGTAGAGGGAACTTTTTATACGAATACGAGTAGACTCCATTTGTTGACATAGTTTTACCATTTTATTTACCAGGTTCTAACTGAAAAGTGAGAAATCAAGTCTGATCTCTGCCGGAATTCAAGGTCAAACTTTTATATATTTGTTCTCTCTCAGGAATCGACTGTGACATGCTAGCTTTCCGACAGGTCGTCTACATAATATACCCTATCGCTAAGTCCATTAGTCCAGTAGTAGTTGACCCAGAGTAACAAAAAAATTATTATACCATTTAATTATTTTGATTATATGTGTTTATATATGAAATTCGGTCAATTGAACCGGATCACAAATCACAACCCGCGTCCCGTGCTTGCTTTTCTCTAATTAGGATTCTTCGGCTCATTGTCGAAACCTAAATATAATTATTTATCCAAAATCTGGTTATGCGAAAGTGAAAAAGAAGTTAAGGCAATAACATTATCAGGATCACGTTTTTGTCATTCATTCCAGTTTACTCCTCAGCTCAAGCTTACTTAATATGTTGAGCTATTAAACTTGATGGATCGTGGAATTTTGACAGCTTGACAGGTTTAGAGAAGGTATTTATTTATTGTCAATGTCTTAAATATCTTGCGTGTGAAGAGGTTAGGGTTTGATGGCTACAAAAATAGAATATGGGATCAGCAATTTACAAGATGTCTTGCTTGTGCTGTGCAATACAATTTACTATGTATGACAGTATGACCCTCCTTCAAAATTACGCTTTCGTATTCATTTTGTATCCAAATCCTGCTCAGGGCTGGAATGAATTCATATTCTATATGATTTCGTATGCTTTGAGCTTTATTTCCAATATTGTGTAATTGAGACTTTCTAATAAAACACTGATTTGCTAGTATAAAATAGTAGCAGGTCGGATATAAAGCGAACATGGCACTGGAATGAATATGAGCTGTAAACAAACTAATAAATCACCAAAGTTGTTCCAAGCAAGTTCAGCACAACAAGATTAGACTTTAGGTAAACTGATTTGAATACAAGAAGAGCACAAGAGTATGTATTTACATCTCAGAAATGAGTTCAACATTCAGTTATCTTCTTCTCATGCAAAATATAAATCCGCATTCCCATTCCCCACCATCTCCAGATTCGTGTATTTAAGCTCAGCTTATTTGGCTAGGTATTGAATTGCGTTTAATAGCTTCACTACTCACAGCCACAACCATAACACTGGAAGTCTACTGCCTACGCCTACTGCCACGCTGTGTGCTCATCCGCTTTACTGCCAACAAGTCTCGCTTATTGTTTTAAGATTTCATTATTTTGTACATGAGTACTGATCAGAAGAATAAGCCAATTATTCAAGAAGTTAGAAGCATTTAGTCAAATCCACAAGAGTAGTCCGTTACACATTGGATCGCACATGTACTTACACTATTATTGTCGGCAATAATCTGCGGCGATTCCATTATTGGTGGTAGGTAAGTGTATCTATATACAATACTTTGTGTACTAACATAGAATTAACTAATACGTACGGCTTTTATCATATTTTTATCTTTTTGTTTTCGTACACCTTGTATTTTGCTGACATTTTCACATCGATATTCAATGTAAAAGAATTTACACATATTTGGAGGCAAAACAAATCGATTGTTTCAACGAACAGTACAATCATACTAGCTAATCAGTCGCCTCCGGCTTCTGCTAACCGCGCATTAATTACTACAAAACGAATGAAGTCAGTACAATGTGTGAAGCTACGGGTTACGTCTTACGTCACAGGCAACATTTATCAGATCCGAAAAGCTTCGGATCATGTGTTGTGTCCAACTTGAATCTTCGCCAAGATAAGTTTGGTACAATACAGTTCAAGTTTGAACTGCATTGTTTACGAAATTAACGTAGTTAGGGGAAAATGTGATTTTTCGTTGCTTTGCCGTTATTTCTAAATAGACCCATGACCCGTTGGGCATGACCCCGTGACCTCACAAATCCCATTTTTGAATCACCTCGGCGCATAAGAATTAGAAGCTTACGAGATGTTGAAAGTTTCAGCTCGATCGATGGAGAATTACTCGAGTTAGAGTGTAAACAGACAGACAGAAAGCCAAATTCGATGGTTATATTATAGTTGTTCATAACAATAGAACAATATATCGATTTTGTATCACACATTTACATTGAAACAACAGGAATGCAGCAATACAATGCAGGTCTATATACATATGTAAGTACATTCCGTATTTTATAGCTTTATGACTTTTTAGCAAAGACGCTGTGAATTACTATAACCAATAATGAGTCAAGCGCCTGAACAAGATAACATAGGAAATATCAACTCAATTTGGGGCCGGTAAATAAGTTGCGGTTTAGCCTACGATAAATTCACGGGGGACGACGACGGAGACAGGAGCGTCTTATTAGCATTTAGTTGGCTAAAAAAGAAGCCAAGCCAATACAGAAAAGCAAACCTGTAACTCGTAATTTACGTAGCACTAGGAGTAAGTCCTATTGAATGTACAGAGCTATTCACGTTGAGTTGACCGGCGGCTGAAGTAGGGAACACACTGCCGCTTGTCGACTAGAACACACAGAATTCTCTGTTGTCGCCTCCGAATTGTCGCAGCGAACGGAGTTTGAATAATTCTGATTACCATAGGTTGAGTTTTTAACAGCGCTGCTACGGTCTTTCGCTAACCTAACATAATCCGAATTAATCCAACTCAAACATCAAAGATCAACAAACACGCCTTCTTACTTCAGCTCATTTATCGAATATATTTGTATGAATGGCAAGTGATCTACGCTATTCTACACATAGATTCTAACAGCAGCAACCCACTAGTTCTGAGCAGCTTGGCACATTGATATAGAATTCGGGCAGAAGCCAGTCTTCTTGGTTCAAAACAAGTTAGACTGTTAAGCTACTTACTCCAGTTCTATTTCCACATATTTATTACATACATAGTAAAGTGAGCTAAGGTCTTGACTTAGACGACGGCTTGGCTTAAACTGAAATCGAGAGCAGAAGTCACATGTAGCATTAGAGCTGTAATAAAGGAGGACACTAGCGGGTAGTGGCCGGGGCTCAGAGCTAAGAACTCAAGTCAGTCAGAGTTTGTGGGCTGAGTTGATCGGATCGGTTCGGTTCGTGGGAGCAGCGAGCGGAGTCTCCGGAATTATATCACGAAAATAACCTGGTGTCCTCCACAGGCCATACAGAGACTTAATCTCTTTCAGCTCCTTAATCTCCCATTGGGATTACTCACTGACTCCCTTGTTATCTCTTCGTTCAAGGAATCAGGTCGACCAACGACTGCTCCACAGGCTGACCAAAACAGACGCTATCGGACCTCGAACTTGTTTGTGTTGACTTGGACTTCGTTTCTGTGCTCAACTCTAAAATCCAAAGTTTTCTTCGATTAATGGCAAGCTTCCTCAACCGGAAGAAAGAAGATATCAGTGAGTTACTTTTATTCAATTATTTAAAATTATTATGGGCTTTGTCGTAAAATCAACGTTTGCCTATAACACCTAATGTCAAACGATATATGAATCTGGTTGTTTATGAAAGTATCGGGTTTTTCTAACCTGCTCTACATTTGTATAATGCATTATTACTAAGACGAATAACCATTTATCTACGTAAATATAAAGTTATGCAGCGCTTGATATAAAGACAGGAAGAATATATCGATTTCACAGCACATTTGGCAAAGGTTCATTTAAAAATATTTGTCTCATATTATAAGCTATTAGTCAAGTTTCATTTGATTTGGGTACATTTTTAAAGCGTTAATTAGCGTAAACCACATTGCAAAGCTTAAGTTTGCAAGGCCTTCATATTCTGGAAAACCACATAATATCTTCATGAATTATTTGTGGTAATGTATTTAGATACAGTGCACAATGGAAAATGCAAATGGGTTCCGATTCTCTTGAAAAAGTCATAATTGGCAAGGAAAGTTTGTTCTTTCACTGAACATGTTGCAGTCGGCAGACGCTTTTGAGCCCTATATGGCGGGTATCAGAAGAGCATATCCATAGAAACGACGACGGGGGTGGATATAATGTGACTTGGGTAAAGATAGTGTAACACATTCCGTATACCCCGAAAGACTCCAAAACGGAGGCTGACTAGGCGCTGAGCATCGATCGGTCTATAGAATAGTAGGACCCGGGATCCTTCTAGCCTGCTCCCATACAATTCACTCTATCTGTTCTCTTCTGTGGGTAAATATAGATCTGTGGATCTCACTTGAGCTTTCAAGACGAGAGAAAGTTGGGCTTTCGCGAATATGCATTCGGAACAAGAAATGGATAACGAATATATCCAAAGGTTCTTTTGACGTAAGCAAAGCAGTCTGCATGCTCACGTGAATTCTATGTATGACGAAATGTCAAAAACGGAAATCTTCGAAATCGAAAATGCTGCGTCGAGAAGGCCAAAAATTTCGCTCTGGAAAGTTCTTGCAAAAAATTGCTTCGGGAAAAGTGCCTTTGAGGATTTTCCTTTTGACAATTTATCTCAATCTGAAAAATTGTTGTGGCCAGGTTATGCCCATTTAGGTTAATCGGGCTATTCGGTGGAATTTCTGCGGCCAAAGCTTCTCTCATAAGTACATTACTTAGCATTATCATACTGACTTATTCGAGTAAAGCGGTATATTTTCGAGAACTTCTTTGGGAGAACTTTTTCGTAGATCCATTGTCGTGTCTGGTGCTTCGATGACAATATCCGTTTTACCGTTTTCTCAAGCCAAAGTATCGATTTCCTGCATTTCCAACTGGCGCTTGGAATATCTCGCATTTATGAAGTGATTTTAAGAACCTAACAACACAACAATACAGACAGGAATGCTGATGCGGCAATAATGTCAAGATTTCTGCGCAGCTATTTAAAAATACTTCTGAATCGAATTAAAATCCATAAATACCTATATGGTTTAGTAAAATGGCTTCTAGCAGCTTCGTACATTACATAATTTGTATTATTGGTAAACAGTTTTGATTCTCTTTTTGTCGGCTGTCACTCACCACTCTTGTCCTAGTCCTGACCCTGACTACCCTCGTAATTGTGAGGCCAAACATTTCTCTGATTTTAGCTGATGACTCAAAGAGTTAATAAACTACGCACTCAATAAAACCTATGCGTGCATGATTTATGACAATTAGCAGCATTAGAATTATGAGACGATAAAGTAAAAATCCATGCTTTAGGTACATTATCCTACATTTTTGAATATTGAAACACTATTGACTCAGCTATGCCTACAACTACAGACCCGCTTCAGTTATAATTAGAACTTGATCTTTGATCCGACGCACTGTATTTACTTTTTTTATTTGTTTGAGCATTGTGCCAGACTATGTATTCCACAAATTCTCTCGACTGTTTTATGAGCAGAATGGAATGTTTCCAAAACATAAAAATCTCAAGCCGAAGACTCACAGTCACAAACAACACAAATCCTGATGTAATAAATACCTATACGTACATATATTCATCAGAAACTAATGCCTCTCATAATACTATCTCGTAAGTGTAATGTAAGACAAGATTAAAATAGTTCTCTACTCTCGAATATCAGTAAATGCAGGCCAAAGAGTGTCACATCACAAGCCACGATTATTGTTAGGACAGCTGCCTCGTTAAGTTAGCCTTCATGTGAGTACTAGATACACAATTCTCCAGTTTACAGACATCTCATGGATATCTACCATATGAAATATACGTTGTAATAAGCTCAGATATTTATATTGCAGCTGTGTATGCCTTAAGGAATTTATAATTACTTAACTGCGGATTCTACTTAAGCATTTGATGCTCGTTCCAACGGTGGCGCTAGGGATTTTCGAAATCAGATTAAAAAAATGTAATTAATTTACGTACAATACGCAATATTGTTTAATCCAAAAATCAACGGGATAGAAGGAAATGACTTAAATTACATTAGTACCGGCAATTACTTACCTAACTACTTTAGGGAACATTACGCGTAAAATTATTATATATTTCAGTATACTAAGGTATATCTTGAAAATATAGGCAAACTGTAACTTCAGCAAAGTAAACACAGCTCTTCGAAGCTAGTTTGCCGGTGTTGTGTATTTGCCCGAAATACTGACATTTTATTACATGTTAATTCACCCAATAGCATTCTGAAAATTATACATCTAGTACGATTTCCTAACACGTGCAGTTTATTGAAACGTATCTGACTGTGGAAAGTCGCGGTAATCAGCATATGAAAAACTTGAAACCTAAAAAAATCGATTCTTAAAATTTTATTTGAAGTAAGGCACTGCCGAACGGACGCGTGTGTGGAGCGTGGTGCCTTGCGTGAAGGCATAGTCAATAAACCGGGTAATAATGCAAATCCACTTTGGTAATAAACGTGTGCTCTATCTTAGCCTAGACCAGTTTCGGGACCTAAGACCTAACCAAAACGATTAACCTTGATCCCGGGTCCAGTGTGGGTAACCCTGAAAAGTTGTCACGAGCATTGTGTAATTTGTAACACTACAGTACGCTGGCAGAACTACGTTAACCTTTCCTTTTCACTTTTTTTGTGGATGGCGTTTTAATGTGCTCATTATGTGCAATGCATTATCTGATAATCTGCTTTACTTTCAACTCAGGGAGCGTCTTGCGTGGAATGGTACATAATCCCCGTACAAAATATTAGCCGGATTAGCTGTAGCTGTAGCATGTACGTTCTGATGCACTAACATCACATCAACTCAGAAGCGTATAAGTCCAGGGCTGCTTTTCGGTGCAAATTTTTTGAGCAACGTCTGATCTCTGCGTTTATTTCATCGCAATAACTACAATTTTGATATTTTATGCTAATATTTATGCAGGAGAGTACGCCTAGCCTACTGGTTATTTTATTTGTAAAATTCGGACCCAGTTCAACCAGTTTCAAGCGATTTTGAACTCTTACCGTTTATGCAGTTTTACCGGAACATACGTAGAATCATATGGTAGTAACAAAGGAATAGAATCACGGAATGTGAGTGTTAGGGGGTGTGTAGTGCTGAAGAACCAATGAGACAAGAGGGTTTGGTTGGAGCCCTTGGAAAGAATTCGGTAGAATCGGTGCACTTTTGGTATTTATTTGTGCCCTTGAAATCCCTCCGCACCCTCAACAAAGACCTGGACCTAGGCCAACAATTCCTAGCGTCTGTCTGTGCAAGTCTCCCCTCTCGTACCTACTAAACGTATTTATTATACGACTCTTTAATCTGCAGTCAACAGAAAGACCCTTCAAGGGCTCGGTTTCCGTTTGAAACTTCATTTCAGTTCTACTTGTACAGGCTCGCTCTGTGATATCTTCTTAGCTTGTATATTGTGCACTACATAGTTTGTAAAATAATTGCTTCTACTTGAGCCGCATCATGTACTTCTACTATCTTGAATTTATGTGCAGCGGATTTAGGATTAGAGGGAAAAGTCGTTAAAAGTTACGTATAATTAGTGTCAAAGAGTGTGTTAGATAATCCCTTTTCTCTGCTCATTAGCTTCAATGTCACTTATTTTTATTTCATCTGTCCTCAACGGAGTTGGACACTCTGCATTCTGTTCTCATCTCTTTTACGCTCCTTCGGACTAACAACGATCGTCTCTTTTGGCTCATAAACACAAAATACAGCAAAAGCACAAGGTTTTCGATTGTTCACTGTTCTGTTTTACATATTGGCCAAGGCTAGAACCAAACGTTATTCCTAGTGAAATTGTGAACGATGATTGTGATACAACAACCTCGACTCTGGAAACCTGAACGAGTTCTCGATGGTAATTAAAGAATGCATGCCAAACCAAAATGCCAAAAATGCATTAGCTTGACAGTAATAAGAAAGGAAATGGAACAAAAACTTGTCTGGAAGTCTCTTGTGCTAAGCTCGTTAAATCGTGGCATAAAGGAATCGAATGAATATGCACAAATTATAAAGTACATACGTACGTTGTGATGCATGCAAATATCACCGTGCTTGATTATAAATAAATGCATAATTGCTAATTACAAAAATGCCTATTGGCAGTGAGCACGATAATGCTAGAATGTATGTACATATTCAGTACCCTTCCCTCTACTGTATGCTGTGCCACATTAGCGTTAAAACAAAACTAACAAAGTAATAAATGTTAATAAGTATTTTAAATTAAATCCAGCAATTAGCGGAGTCATGTTATTACTCATGTTAAATCGATAGCCATAGCCGCATGTTGTTAGGTACGCCACAACAGTACAAACCTTACGTGTGTGTGGGGTCCGAAAATTCTAATTAGGCTGTGGTATTTCAAATGAACTATCTCCATGATTTGTAATTAAATAATATTTATGAGGTTAGTGCCCTTATGCTGTATCTCTACTCCGTATCTCTACGTTGGTGCATATATGGTAGCATTTTATCATTGCAACGTACTTGTTGAGAACGCTAATTAGAATACGCAGTTTACACTTCGGACTAGGACAGGCACTTCCCACAGAAATAATGGCAAACAAATCAGCATTCACAAGCAGATCATAAGTCTAATCATTAAAAGGAATATGCCCAAAACATTACAATAATGCTGACTGTTACTCTGACTAACAACTGTGACCGCTTATGTACAGTGGAAGTAATTGCATGCCTTCCTTAATCCTTGTACCAGCAGCCTCAGCGTACGGCAACTTTTCTTGCTGGCAGTCAAACTAGCATGGATATGATCGATGCATGCACCACCACCTATTTTTGTTAATTCAGAAACAAAAAAAAATTCAAACAATGTATTTACTTTTTAGAATTTTTTATATTTCTTGTCTTGTGGTCATTTTAGTTAGGTTCTTATTTTTTGGCTGTTTTATTGTGATGTGAACCTATTACCTATTTGTCTTGAATGACGTGCCTCCAATGGAAATGCAAATACATTTTTGTTAAATGTTTATTTTGACATGTGTATCAATCTAGGGTCAAAAGTAA
Source organism: Ceratophysella sigillata (assembly GCA_034693865.1). Taxonomy (NCBI): domain Eukaryota; kingdom Metazoa; phylum Arthropoda; class Collembola; order Poduromorpha; family Hypogastruridae; genus Ceratophysella; species Ceratophysella sigillata. The sequence goes on from JAQFXY010000148.1 coordinate 48,223, forward strand.
GTTGACTTCAGAAATTCAATTAAATGACACGAAGCCTCATCATATATTTAGACTCGATTTTCGACAATAGCTTGACTGAAGCTCAGGTTTTCCTAAGGGGAAGTGGTGATCATGGAGAAGCCTATTCCAACATGCAATGCAATGCACCCTGCTTGATGTTTGTATTTCTATTCCCTTTAGCACATACTTAGCACGAAACCGCTAGCCCAAACTTATTATCCACTGACAGGTCATTATCGTCACGATAAAGGCAACCTGCGCAATACCGGACCATGGTCCTGCGAATACTTTTAGGCGTGAAGCTGAGTACGTTGATAGTATAACTAATTACTAATTACTGTGTTTCTTTGCAATAGGTCCCGCACAAAAGATTGACGAGTTGCGGCCAGATCCTTGCGATGACGCCTTTAAGGAACACTACGACTTCAAAGTAGCCCGTGGACTCTGCTGGCACGTCGTCTTCGCCCCGGATGAGTCCTACTTCGCTTGGATTTCCAGTCCGAAGAAAGTTATTCTAGTTCCTTGGGACGCGGATAAGAATTGTCTGTAAGTTATTCTGTAGTATTTCTTGATTTGTGACGCTTTCAGTGCAACTACATACTTATAAACAACTTCTTTCATGACTAATTATTTCACTTCGTCACGTCAAGTTTTCTGTTCACGGTATAGAGTATACAGCTAAGCTTGTCGAAAAAGATGTAGCTTTGAAGAAATTGGTTTGACCAAACAGAACTTTTTACAAACTAACTAACTGTAACATTTAGTACATTAAATTATAATTAATTCGAAACGCGGTTTACACGTCATCATCGCAAAAAACCAAATTGCAGGTCAGATCAGGGTTTCCATAAAAAAACAGCAGGGTCAGTTTTTGACTGTTGGTACCGATGATGGCCGGCTGACTTGACCTAGACTGACTGCTGGTAAGTGGTTCACAGTTTTTATGTCTGTGACACTTATGCCAAATAAAACGAAGGGTCACTGAAGGGTCACAACTAAATGGTTGCATTCAGAGAAACGTTTAGAAAATCAGTGTTAAGATAAGTTGACCCAGGGTTAAAGTTCCGGTTATCAGAGGAAACAGTAAACTAAATAGTTAGCTAAGCTATCGCTCATCAAAATTTTTCAAGCAATTTCGGGGTAAACACAAAGTTAGGGCGTTTTTGTTTTTTGAAACGAATTCCAAATAAAAATATTACATATATTTATAATTCAACCAAATTAAACATATATTGTGCTTTTTCAGCCCGAATTCGGGTCTATAATTTGATATTATATTCTAAGTTATATGCATATTAATAAAAAAAAGCAGAGTAGCACTTAGAATTTCTTATGCTTTGGGTTATTGTACTTTGAACTCCCAATAATGGCCCGAGTATGTGCCGATAACGATCGATTTGAGTGTCTGTCTGCTATGCCGATATTCATTGATACAGCGTATTGGTGGTTCGTTTGTAGAACCGATTTATTTATAATAAAACCGCCAATCGTTAAAGTAGCAGCATCCTCCGTGTCTGCTGTAATACTATAGGACTATAGCATGACCGAGAACATGTTTTGAATGTCTCAACATTTATTTAGAAATAGAAATGCCAGATACGTCTTGTAGCTTAGATTGGCAACACTTTTACAGATTTACATGGTACTCCTAAGGTATTTTATTACTGAATGTTTCTAGGACCCTATCCGATCCATAAGGCATCAAATGCTGAAAACTAAAAATATCCATTTGGCAACTTGTCAATAATGAGTAGAAGCCAGAGCATGGTAAAAATATTCATAAAATGAGGCGGAACTGGAGTCAAGTGCAGCTTAAGCCTGTTTCTTTTATATGTACTTATGACATTTGGGAAAGTGCCGGAATTGCATTGAATAAAAGCCTTGAAATTGAGATGTAGCCATCTCTATATACATATATTCAATTCAATGCTTTGATTGACGCGCATTCCATTCCAAGCGCTGCCAGCCAAAGGCGTACAAATACTGGACGTATCTGCAATTCCGGGTTTAACGCCAACTTAACCTGTTTACCATTTTCTGTCCTCGTTAAATCAGGTCTCGAGCCAACCAGTCCGGACCCAGCCTTCCCGGTGTATTGAATGGAGATGTGCCACGACCGCGCGTTGTCATAGAATGCGGCTATCCCGTCGTTTCGGTGGCATTTGGCAGCGGTACTCCGGAACAGACCTTCCTGCCCAACGTCCCGCGGCCCAAGGCATGTTGGACCCGGTTCGACTTCACCAAGGAAATCATTCTTGCGACTGGACACACCAATGGCCGGATTCGGATCTGGAATGTCAAAACCGGAAACCTGCTTCTCGAGCTCATGGACCACAAGTCGGCTGTACGCGACATTTCATTCGCGCCCGATGGCTCCCTTCGCCTCATCTCGGCGTCTCTTGACAAGACACTCAAGGTAAAACGTTTGGTTATATATTTTAAGACTGGAATAAATATGCTATAACATACTATTCTTAACCTGAGCTTTTTGTGTTTCAGGGCTGGGACCTAAACGATGACGGTAACATGTTCAAAACATTCTTTGCTCATAAGGACGCAGTGGTTTGGTGTTGCTGGTCTCCGAATGCCAAGCTTCTCGCCTCTGCTGGATCCGATAAGACTGTAAGTCAAGCAAGTAGCCATCCTAATATCGTAGTCAGCATGTCACGAGTGTAGTATTCTTAGTTGATAATTGTGTTCCTGTACCAGGTTTACATTTGGGATATGCTGGAGTACAAACTGTTTCGGAAGTTGGACGGTCACAGTCATCAAGTGGTGAGCTGCTCCTTTAGTCCGGATGGAGCTGTGTTGGCCACGGCCTCCTGGGACACTCAAGTCATTCTGTGGGATCCGTACACGGGCAGCCGACTCCATTCTCTCTTCCACCTTCACCCGCCGCCCAACATGATCTACGCCTGTGGAGCAAACAGTGCTTGGGTTCGGGGCGTTTCCTATGCTCGGAATGGAATGAACCTGGTCACCATCTCCGACGACCAGTAAGTGCTGGAATTCAATTCACTTGCTATTTCCATGAAGCAGTTCAAGTCTAACCAATGTTGTATCTTTGGAACATAGCCTCGTTCGTTTCTGGAATGTGATGGGAGACGTTGACCCGGAGGGAATCGCAACAGAGGATGGAGAGGCTTTGAGCTGCGCCTATTCTCCCTCTGGACGATGTGTCGCTGTTGGGTGAGTTTGCTCTTATTTCAATTTCTAATAAGGTTTATTCAAGGATGTTATAGAAAGAAATACAGTTGCAAAAACAGCTATAAATGTTGTGCTTCAAGTGAACGGTCTGAAAATTCACACATGTGAAAGTTTGGATTTTTGACACTACCCATGACACGGTTAAGTCTTCACTTAAATACTTGATTCTAAATTGAAATGATTCGAAAATTTCAATATCATTTATGGCAGCACCATATATCTACGATTCCGTTATTCTCACCGCTTAGTTCCAATTATTATTCTAGTACCAGTCAGTAGATTTAAGGTTGTGCGTGAACAATTTTTTTAGTGAATGCATCGTAGCGCCTGTTTCGAAGCTTATACACACTATAATTCATCCATTATTTATTTTAATTGCAGAACGTCGAAGTTCAAAGTGAGTTTCTACACCGCTCCAGCATTGATACCCAGACTGTCCCATTTGGCTCGAATGACGGTTCGAAAGCACGTCCTCACTCCGGCCGTGGACAAACTCGAAATCCCCAATTCACTCAAGTCTTATCTCAAATACGAAGTTTGGAACTAATTTTTTCTACTCTCTTCCTCGCAATTCGTAAACGCCTCCGAATTATGTTATACCTACTAGAATTACTCAGATGTAGCTAATTAGTTAGTTATCTTATCATCCTTGCGATATAGACATAACATTTATTATACTCTTGCTGTTCTCTATTGTTTCTGGCCTTCAGTCTAGTTCAATGATGTTGCTCAATGTCTACTTGTCACCAATACTCCATATTTGTAATTGATTTCAGAAGTATAGCAGAATAATACATAGTTAGTGAAAGCTATTCAGAAGTCACACTTGCTTGCTTTTCATTTCTTACTTCATTACGCTCGTCTCTGATTCGAAAATTCGAATTCTTGACTTTTAGATATTTCTAAGTTAAACTTTCTGTTCGTTGTTGCTTGAGTCTCTTTACTAAACGTATAAATACAACAAATATTTTGTTGTAGAATTGAAATCGAGTATTGGCAGATTCCCATATAAGGATAGGATGTGTTTTGCTGAATATTTATCTTTAGAGCTTTGAAATTGATTTGGAACTTTTTAGAAATTAATATGTATTTCATTTACGCGTCCATCAGTGTCACAAATTATTAATTAATAATTATCTTCGTCTTCTTGCAGAAATGGCTATAACGAACTGATCAGTCCATGGGAGTCATTGATATTACTCGACAACAGCAATTGCAATATTTCCCTGATAACCTGTCCAATCATCCAATGGACGGCATAAATGTAATTAAGCGGTTAGCTGTATTTTCACTCTAACGTTTACGGCTCTTCAACTGGTCGTAGCCCTGTGTGTATAATTGTCAATACGTATAATGCTCAATAGTTGATAAACCCTTCGCTAAATCGCTAACTGCTTGTGTTCATATGCTACTTAAGTTAGAGTAAGTTTAGCCAAACCCAGGGATAGTCCATTAAACATTCAAAGCAAAGCACCTTCGCACTGCAATCTACCTAGTAAGAGTAAGGGACCGAGAAACTAACCAATTCTTCCAAAACTTTATTGCCTTTCTGCACACAAATTGCACAGAATCCTCTCAAGAAATTAATACGAGCCAAAACCCGACTAGCCTACCCATAAATCACGATTCTACGACAATTGGGTAACGACAATTGGGTAAGCGACAGTTGGGTAACGACAATTGGGTAAGCGACAATTGG